>CAWWDY010001194.1:0-65897 GCA_963942605.1 Poecilus cupreus | reverse complement strand
AAAACGCCGTTTCACACGAAAGAAACCTGAATTTATCAGTTTGAATAGTTAAAAACAGCGTTTTTCTATGTTTTTGCAAGTTTAAAACAGCAGTTTTATCGTGATTTCACAAAAATCCACCGTTTCGAACGAAAGAAACCTGAATTTATCAGTTTGAATAGTTAAAAACAGCGTTTATCTATGTTTTTGCAAGTTTAAAACAGCAATTTTATCGTCATTTCTCATAAATCGCCGTTTCACACGAAAGAAACATGAATTTGTCAGTTTGAATAGTTCAAAACAGCGTTTTTCTATGTTTTTTCATGTTTAAAACAGCAATTTTATCGTCATTTCTCATAAATCGCCGTTTCACACGAAAGAAACATTAATTTGTCAGTTTGAATAGTTGAAAACAGCGTTTTTCTATGTTTTTGCAAGTTTAAAACAGCAATTTTATCGTCATTTCTCATAAATCGCCGTTTCACACGAAAGAAACATGAATTTGTCAGTTTGAATAGTTGAAAACAGCGTTTTTCTATGTTTTTGCAAGTTTAAAACAGCAATTTTATCGTCATTTCTCATAAATCGCCGTTTCGCACGAAAGAAACATGAATTTGTCAGTTTGAATAGTTCAAAACAGCGTTTTTCTATGTTTTTGCAAGTTTAAAACAGCAATTTTATCGTCGTTTCTCATAAAACGCCGTTTCACACGAAAGAAACATGAAATTGTCAGTTTGAATAGTTAAAAACAGCGTTTTTCTATGTTTTTGCAAGTTTAAAACAGCAATTTTATCGTCATTTCTCATAAATCGCCGTTTCACACGAAAGAAACCTGAATTTATCAGTTTGAATAGTTAAAAACAGCGTTTTTCTATGTTTTTGCAAGTTTAAAACAGCAATTTTATCGTCATTTCTCATAAATCGCCGTTTCACACGAAAGAAACATTAATTTATCAGTTTGAATAGTTCAAAACAGCGTTTTTCTATGTTTTTGCAAGTTTAAAACAGAAGTTTTATCGTAATTTCACAAAAATCCACCGTTTCGAACGAAAGAAACATGAATTTGTCAGTTTGAATAGTTAAAAACAGCGTTTTTCTATGTTTTTTCATGTTTAAAACAGCAATTTTATCGTCATTTCTCATAAATCGCCGTTTCACACGAAAGAAACATGAATTTGTCAGTTTGAATAGTTCAAAACAGCGTTTTTCTATGTTTTTGCAAGTTTAAAACAGCAATTTTATCGTCATTTCTCATAAAACGCCGTTTCACACGAAAGAAACCTGAATTTATCAGTTTGAATAGTTAAAACAGCGTTTTTCTATGTTTTTGCAAGTTTAAAACAGAAATTTTATCGTCATTTCTCATAAATCGCCGTTTCACACGAAAGAAACATTAATTTATCAGTTTGAATAGTTCAAAACAGCGTTTTTCTATGTTTTTGCAAGTTTAAAACAGCAGTTTTATCGTGATTTCACAAAAATCCACCGTTTCGAACGAAAGAAACCTGAATTTATCAGTTTGAATAGTTAAAAACAGCATTTTTCTATGTTTTTGCAAGTATAAAACAGCAATTTTATCGTCATTTCTCATAAATCGCCGTTTCACACGAAAGAAACATGAATTTGTCAGTTTGAATAGTTCAAAACAGCGTTTTTCTATGTTTTTGCAAGTTTTAAACAGCAATTTTATCGTCATTTCTCATAAAACGCCGTTTCACACGAAAGAAACCTGAATTTATCAGTTTGAATAGTTAAAAACAGCGTTTTTCTATGTTTTTGCAAGTTTAAAACAGCAGTTTTATCGTGATTTCACAAAAATCCACCGTTTCGAACGAAAGAAACCTGAATTTATCAGTTTGAATAGTTAAAAACAGCGTTTATCTATGTTTTTGCAAGTTTAAAACAGCAATTTTATCGTCAATCGCCGTTTCACACGAAAGAAACATGAATTTGTCAGTTTTGAATAGTTCAAAACAGCGTTTTTCTATGTTTTTTCATGTTTAAAACAGCAATTTTATCGTCATTTCTCATAAATCGCCGTTTCACACGAAAGAAACATGAATTTGTCAGTTTGAATAGTTGAAAACAGCGTTTTTCCTATGTTTTTGCAAGTTTAAAACAGCAATTTTATCGTCATTTCTCATAAATCGCCGTTTCACACGAAGAAACATGAATTTGTCAGTTTGAATAGTTGAAAACAGCGTTTTTCTATGTTTTTTGCAAGTTTTAAAACAGCAATTTTATCGTCATTTCTCATAAATCGCCGTTTCGCACGAAAGAAACATGAATTTGTCAGTTTGAATAGTTCAAAACAGCGTTTTTCTATTGTTTTTGCAAGTTTAAAACAGCAATTTATCGTCGTTTCTCATAAAACGCCGTTTCACACGAAAGAAACATGAAATTGTCAGTTTGAATAGTTAAAAACAGCGTTTTTTCTATGTTTTTGCAAGTTTAAAACAGCAATTTTATCGTCATTTCTCATAAATCGCCGTTTCACACGAAAGAAACCTGAATTTATCAGTTTGAATAGTTAAAAACAGCGTTTTTCTATGTTTTTGCAAGTTTAAAACAGCAATTTTATCGTCATTTCTCATAAATCGCCCGTTTCACACGAAAGAAACATTAATTTATCAGTTTGAATAGTTCAAAACAGCGTTTTTTTTCTATGTTTTTGCAAGTTTAAAACAGCAATTTTATCGTCATTTCTCATAAAATCGCCGTTTCACACGAAAGAAACATGAATTTGTCAGTTTGAATAGTTGAAAACAGCGTTTTTCTATGTTTTTGCAAGTTTAAAACAGCAATTTTATCGTCATTTCTCATAAATCGCCGTTTCGCACGAAAGAAACATGAATTTGTCAGTTTGAATAGTTCAAAACAGCGTTTTTCTATGTTTTTGCAAGTTTAAAACAGCAATTTTATCGTCGTTTCTCATAAAACGCCGTTTCACACGAAAGAAACATGAAATTGTCAGTTTGAATAGTTAAAAACAGCGTTTTTCTATGTTTTTGCAAGTTTAAAACAGCAATTTTATCGTCATTTCTCATAAATCGCCGTTTCACACGAAAGAAACCTGAATTTATCAGTTTGAATAGTTAAAAACAGCGTTTTTTCTATGTTTTTGCAAGTTTAAAACAGCAATTTTATCGTCATTTCTCATAAATCGCCGTTTCACACGAAAGAAACATTAATTTATCAGTTGAATAGTTCAAAACAGCGTTTTTCTATGTTTTTGCAAGTTTAAAACAGAAGTTTTATCGTAATTTCACAAAAATCCACCGTTTCGAACGAAAGAAACATGAATTTGTCAGTTTGAATAGTTAAAAACAGCGTTTTTCTATGTTTTTTCATGTTTAAAACAGCAATTTTATCGTCATTTCTCATAAATCGCCGTTTCACACGAAAGAAACATGAATTTGTCAGTTTGAATAGTTCAAAACAGCGTTTTTCTATGTTTTTGCAAGTTTAAAACAGCAATTTTATCGTCATTTCTCATAAAACGCCGTTTCACACGAAAGAAACCTGAATTTTATCAGTTTGAATAGTTAAAACAGCGTTTTTCTATGTTTTTGCAAGTTTAAAACAGAAATTTTATCGTCATTTCTCATAAATCGCCGTTTCACACGAAAGAAACATTAATTTATCAGTTTGAATAGTTCAAAACAGCGTTTTTCTATGTTTTTGCAAGTTTAAAACAGCAGTTTTATCGTGATTTCACAAAAATCCACCGTTTCGAACGAAAGAAACCTGAATTTATCAGTTTGAATAGTTAAAAACAGCATTTTTCTATGTTTTTGCAAGTATAAAACAGCAATTTTATCGTCATTTCTCATAAATCGCCGTTTCACACGAAAGAAACATGAATTTGTCAGTTTGAATAGTTCAAAACAGCGTTTTTCTATGTTTTTGCAAGTTTTAAACAGCAATTTTATCGTCATTTCTCATAAAACGCCGTTTCACACGAAAGAAACCTGAATTTATCAGTTTGAATAGTTAAAAACAGCGTTTTTCTATGTTTTTGCAAGTTTAAAACAGCAGTTTTATCGTGATTTCACAAAAATCCACCGTTTCGAACGAAAGAAACCTGAATTTATCAGTTTGAATAGTTAAAAACAGCGTTTATCTATGTTTTTGCAAGTTTAAAACAGCAATTTTATCGTCATTTCTCATAAATCGCCGTTTCACACGAAAGAAACATGAATTTGTCAGTTTGAATAGTTCAAAACAGCGTTTTTCTATGTTTTTTCATGTTTAAAACAGCAATTTTATCGTCATTTCTCATAAATCGCCGTTTCACACGAAAGAAACATGAATTTGTCAGTTTGAATAGTTGAAAACAGCGTTTTTCTATGTTTTTGCAAGTTTAAAACAGCAATTTTATCGTCATTTCTCATAAATCGCCGTTTCACACGAAAGAAACATGAATTTGTCAGTTTGAATAGTTGAAAACAGCGTTTTTCTATGTTTTTGCAAGTTTAAAACAGCAATTTTATCGTCATTTCTCATAAATCGCCGTTTCGCACGAAAGAAACATGAATTTGTCAGTTTGAATAGTTCAAAACAGCGTTTTTCTATGTTTTTGCAAGTTTAAAACAGCAATTTTATCGTCGTTTCTCATAAAACGCCGTTTCACACGAAAGAAACATGAAATTGTCAGTTTGAATAGTTAAAAACAGCGTTTTTCTATGTTTTTGCAAGTTTAAAACAGCAATTTTATCGTCATTTCTCATAAATCGCCGTTTCACACGAAAGAAACCTGAATTTATCAGTTTGAATAGTTAAAAACAGCGTTTTTCTATGTTTTTGCAAGTTTAAAACAGCAATTTTATCGTCATTTCTCATAAATCGCCGTTTCACACGAAAGAAACATTAATTTATCAGTTTTGAATAGTTCAAAACAGCGTTTTTCTATGTTTTTGCAAGTTTAAAACAGAAGTTTTATCGTAATTTCACAAAAATCCACCGTTTCGAACGAAAGAAACATGAATTTGTCAGTTTGAATAGTTAAAAACAGCGTTTTGCTATGTTTTTTCATGTTTAAAACAGCAATTTTATCGTCATTTCTCATAAATCGCCGTTTCACACGAAAGAAACATGAATTTGTCAGTTTGAATAGTTCAAAACAGTGTTTTTCTATGTTTTTGCAAGTTTAAAACAGCAATTTTATCGTCATTTCTCATAAAACGCCGTTTCACACGAAAGAAACCTGAATTTATCAGTTTGAATAGTTAAAACAGCGTTTTTCTATGTTTTTGCAAGTTTAAAACAGCAATTTTATCGTCATTTCTCATAAATCGCCGTTTCACACGAAAGAAACATGAATTTGTCAGTTTGAATAGTTCAAAACAGCGTTTTTCTATGTTTTTTCATGTTTAAAACAGCAATTTTATCGTCATTTCTCATAAATCGCCGTTTCACACGAAAGAAACATTAATTTGTCAGTTTGAATAGTTGAAAACAGCGTTTTTCTATGTTTTTGCAAGTTTAAAACAGCAATTTTATCGTCATTTCTCATAAATCGCCGTTTCACACGAAAGAAACATGAATTTGTCAGTTTGAATAGTTGAAAACAGCGTTTTTCTATGTTTTTGCAAGTTTAAAACAGCAATTTTATCGTCATTTCTCATAAATCGCCGTTTCGCACGAAAGAAACATGAATTTGTCAGTTTGAATAGTTCAAAACAGCGTTTTTCTATGTTTTTGCAAGTTTAAAACAGCAATTTTATCGTCGTTTCTCATAAAACGCCGTTTCACACGAAAGAAACATGAAATTGTCAGTTTGAATAGTTAAAAACAGCGTTTTTCTATGTTTTTGCAAGTTTAAAACAGCAATTTTATCGTCATTTCTCATAAATCGCCGTTTCACACGAAAGAAACCTGAATTTATCAGTTTGAATAGTTAAAAACAGCGTTTTTCTATGTTTTTGCAAGTTTAAAACAGCAATTTTATCGTCATTTCTCATAAATCGCCGTTTCACACGAAAGAAACATTAATTTATCAGTTTGAATAGTTCAAAACAGCGTTTTTCTATGTTTTTGCAAGTTTAAAACAGAAGTTTTATCGTAATTTCACAAAAATCCACCGTTTCGAACGAAAGAAACATGAATTTGTCAGTTTGAATAGTTAAAAACAGCGTTTTTCTATGTTTTTTCATGTTTAAAACAGCAATTTTATCGTCATTTCTCATAAATCGCCGTTTCACACGAAAGAAACATGAATTTGTCAGTTTGAATAGTTCAAAACAGCGTTTTTCTATGTTTTTGCAAGTTTAAAACAGCAATTTTATCGTCATTTCTCATAAAACGCCGTTTCACACGAAAGAAACCTGAATTTATCAGTTTGAATAGTTAAAACAGCGTTTTTCTATGTTTTTGCAAGTTTAAAACAGAAATTTTATCGTCATTTCTCATAAATCGCCGTTTCACACGAAAGAAACATTAATTTATCAGTTTGAATAGTTCAAAACAGCGTTTTTCTATGTTTTTGCAAGTTTAAAACAGCAGTTTTATCGTGATTTCACAAAAATCCACCGTTTCGAACGAAAGAAACCTGAATTTATCAGTTTGAATAGTTAAAAACAGCATTTTTCTATGTTTTTGCAAGTATAAAACAGCAATTTTATCGTCATTTCTCATAAATCGCCGTTTCACACGAAAGAAACATGAATTTGTCAGTTTGAATAGTTCAAAACAGCGTTTTTCTATGTTTTTGCAAGTTTTAAACAGCAATTTTATCGTCATTTCTCATAAAACGCCGTTTCACACGAAAGAAACCTGAATTTATCAGTTTGAATAGTTAAAAACAGCGTTTTTCTATGTTTTTGCAAGTTTAAAACAGCAGTTTTATCGTGATTTCACAAAAATCCACCGTTTCGAACGAAAGAAACCTGAATTTATCAGTTTGAATAGTTAAAAACAGCGTTTATCTATGTTTTTGCAAGTTTAAAACAGCAATTTTATCGTCATTTCTCATAAATCGCCGTTTCACACGAAAGAAACATGAATTTGTCAGTTTGAATAGTTCAAAACAGCGTTTTTCTATGTTTTTTCATGTTTAAAACAGCAATTTTATCGTCATTTCTCATAAATCGCCGTTTCACACGAAAGAAACATGAATTTGTCAGTTTGAATAGTTGAAAACAGCGTTTTTCTATGTTTTTGCAAGTTTAAAACAGCAATTTTATCGTCATTTCTCATAAATCGCCGTTTCACACGAAAGAAACATGAATTTGTCAGTTTGAATAGTTGAAAACAGCGTTTTTCTATGTTTTTGCAAGTTTAAAACAGCAATTTTATCGTCATTTCTCATAAATCGCCGTTTCGCACGAAAGAAACATGAATTTGTCAGTTTGAATAGTTCAAAACAGCGTTTTTCTATGTTTTTGCAAGTTTAAAACAGCAATTTTATCGTCGTTTCTCATAAAACGCCGTTTCACACGAAAGAAACATGAAATTGTCAGTTTGAATAGTTAAAAACAGCGTTTTTCTATGTTTTTGCAAGTTTAAAACAGCAATTTTATCGTCATTTCTCATAAATCGCCGTTTCACACGAAAGAAACCTGAATTTATCAGTTTGAATAGTTAAAAACAGCGTTTTTCTATGTTTTTGCAAGTTTAAAACAGCAATTTTATCGTCATTTCTCATAAATCGCCGTTTCACACGAAAGAAACATTAATTTATCAGTTTGAATAGTTCAAAACAGCGTTTTTCTATGTTTTTGCAAGTTTAAAACAGCAATTTTATCGTCATTTCTCATAAATCGCCGTTTCACACGAAAGAAACATGAATTTGTCAGTTTGAATAGTTGAAAACAGCGTTTTTCTATGTTTTTGCAAGTTTAAAACAGCAATTTTATCGTCATTTCTCATAAATCGCCGTTTCGCACGAAAGAAACATGAATTTGTCAGTTTGAATAGTTCAAAACAGCGTTTTTCTATGTTTTTGCAAGTTTAAAACAGCAATTTTATCGTCGTTTCTCATAAAACGCCGTTTCACACGAAAGAAACATGAAATTGTCAGTTTGAATAGTTAAAAACAGCGTTTTTCTATGTTTTTGCAAGTTTAAAACAGCAATTTTATCGTCATTTCTCATAAATCGCCGTTTCACACGAAAGAAACCTGAATTTATCAGTTTGAATAGTTAAAAACAGCGTTTTTCTATGTTTTTGCAAGTTTAAAACAGCAATTTTATCGTCATTTCTCATAAATCGCCGTTTCACACGAAAGAAACATTAATTTATCAGTTTGAATAGTTCAAAACAGCGTTTTTCTATGTTTTTGCAAGTTTAAAACAGAAGTTTTATCGTAATTTCACAAAAATCCACCGTTTCGAACGAAAGAAACATGAATTTGTCAGTTTGAATAGTTAAAAACAGCGTTTTTCTATGTTTTTTCATGTTTAAAACAGCAATTTTATCGTCATTTCTCATAAATCGCCGTTTCACACGAAAGAAACATGAATTTGTCAGTTTGAATAGTTCAAAACAGCGTTTTTCTATGTTTTTGCAAGTTTAAAACAGCAATTTTATCGTCATTTCTCATAAAACGCCGTTTCACACGAAAGAAACCTGAATTTATCAGTTTGAATAGTTAAAACAGCGTTTTTCTATGTTTTTGCAAGTTTAAAACAGAAATTTTATCGTCATTTCTCATAAATCGCCGTTTCACACGAAAGAAACATTAATTTATCAGTTTGAATAGTTCAAAACAGCGTTTTTCTATGTTTTTGCAAGTTTAAAACAGCAGTTTTATCGTGATTTCACAAAAATCCACCGTTTCGAACGAAAGAAACCTGAATTTATCAGTTTGAATAGTTAAAAACAGCATTTTTCTATGTTTTTGCAAGTATAAAACAGCAATTTTATCGTCATTTCTCATAAATCGCCGTTTCACACGAAAGAAACATGAATTTGTCAGTTTGAATAGTTCAAAACAGCGTTTTTCTATGTTTTTGCAAGTTTTAAACAGCAATTTTATCGTCATTTCTCATAAAACGCCGTTTCACACGAAAGAAACCTGAATTTATCAGTTTGAATAGTTAAAAACAGCGTTTTTCTATGTTTTTGCAAGTTTAAAACAGCAGTTTTATCGTGATTTCACAAAAATCCACCGTTTCGAACGAAAGAAACCTGAATTTATCAGTTTGAATAGTTAAAAACAGCGTTTATCTATGTTTTTGCAAGTTTAAAACAGCAATTTTATCGTCATTTCTCATAAATCGCCGTTTCACACGAAAGAAACATGAATTTGTCAGTTTGAATAGTTCAAAACAGCGTTTTTCTATGTTTTTTCATGTTTAAAACAGCAATTTTATCGTCATTTCTCATAAATCGCCGTTTCACACGAAAGAAACATGAATTTGTCAGTTTGAATAGTTGAAAACAGCGTTTTTCTATGTTTTTGCAAGTTTAAAACAGCAATTTTATCGTCATTTCTCATAAATCGCCGTTTCACACGAAAGAAACATGAATTTGTCAGTTTGAATAGTTGAAAACAGCGTTTTTCTATGTTTTTGCAAGTTTAAAACAGCAATTTTATCGTCATTTCTCATAAATCGCCGTTTCGCACGAAAGAAACATGAATTTGTCAGTTTGAATAGTTCAAAACAGCGTTTTTCTATGTTTTTGCAAGTTTAAAACAGCAATTTTATCGTCGTTTCTCATAAAACGCCGTTTCACACGAAAGAAACATGAAATTGTCAGTTTGAATAGTTAAAAACAGCGTTTTTCTATGTTTTTGCAAGTTTAAAACAGCAATTTTATCGTCATTTCTCATAAATCGCCGTTTCACACGAAAGAAACCTGAATTTATCAGTTTGAATAGTTAAAAACAGCGTTTTTCTATGTTTTTGCAAGTTTAAAACAGCAATTTTATCGTCATTTCTCATAAATCGCCGTTTCACACGAAAGAAACATTAATTTATCAGTTTGAATAGTTCAAAACAGCGTTTTTCTATGTTTTTGCAAGTTTAAAACAGAAGTTTTATCGTAATTTCACAAAAATCCACCGTTTCGAACGAAAGAAACATGAATTTGTCAGTTTGAATAGTTAAAAACAGCGTTTTGCTATGTTTTTTCATGTTTAAAACAGCAATTTTATCGTCATTTCTCATAAATCGCCGTTTCACACGAAAGAAACATGAATTTGTCAGTTTGAATAGTTCAAAACAGTGTTTTTCTATGTTTTTGCAAGTTTAAAACAGCAATTTTATCGTCATTTCTCATAAAACGCCGTTTCACACGAAAGAAACCTGAATTTATCAGTTTGAATAGTTAAAACAGCGTTTTTCTATGTTTTTGCAAGTTTAAAACAGAAATTTTATCGTCATTTCTCATAAATCGCCGTTTCACACGAAAGAAACATTAATTTATCAGTTTGAATAGTTCAAAACAGCGTTTTTCTATGTTTTTGCAAGTTTAAAACAGCAGTTTTATCGTGATTTCACAAAAATCCACCGTTTCGAACGAAAGAAACCTGAATTTATCAGTTTGAATAGTTAAAAACAGCATTTTTCTATGTTTTTGCAAGTATAAAACAGCAATTTTATCGTCATTTCTCATAAATCGCCGTTTCACACGAAAGAAACATGAATTTGTCAGTTTGAATAGTTCAAAACAGCGTTTTTCTATGTTTTGGCAAGTTTAAAACAGCAATTTTATCGTCATTTCTCATAAATCGCCGTTTCACACGAAAGAAACATGAATTTGTCAGTTTGAATAGTTCAAAACAGCGTTTTTCTATGTTTTTGCAAGTTTTAAACAGCAATTTTATCGTCATTTCTCATAAAACGCCGTTTCACACGAAAGAAACCTGAATTTATCAGTTTGAATAGTTAAAAACAGCGTTTTTCTATGTTTTTGCAAGTTTAAAACAGCAGTTTTATCGTGATTTCACAAAAATCCACCGTTTCGAACGAAAGAAACCTGAATTTATCAGTTTGAATAGTTAAAAACAGCGTTTATCTATGTTTTTGCAAGTTTAAAACAGCAATTTTATCGTCATTTCTCATAAATCGCCGTTTCACACGAAAGAAACATGAATTTGTCAGTTTGAATAGTTCAAAACAGCGTTTTTTCTATGTTTTTTCATGTTTAAAACAGCAATTTTATCGTCATTTCTCATAAATCGCCGTTTCACACGAAAGAAACATGAATTTGTCAGTTTGAATAGTTGAAAACAGCGTTTTTCTATGTTTTTGCAAGTTTAAAACAGCAATTTTATCGTCATTTCTCATAAATCGCCGTTTCACACGAAAGAAACATGAATTTGTCAGTTTGAATAGTTCAAAACAGCGTTTTTCTATGTTTTTTCATGTTTAAAACAGCAATTTTATCGTCATTTCTCATAAATCGCCGTTTCACACGAAAGAAACATGAATTTGTCAGTTTGAATAGTTGAAAACAGCGTTTTTCTATGTTTTTGCAAGTTTAAAACAGCAATTTTATCGTCATTTCTCATAAATCGCCGTTTCACACGAAAGAAACCTGAATTAATCAGTTTGAATAGTTAAAAACAGCGTTTTTCTATGTTTTTGCAAGTTTAAAACAGCAATTTTATCGTCATTTCTCATAAATCGCCGTTTCACACGAAAGAAACATTAATTTATCAGTTTGAATAGTTCAAAACAGCGTTTTTCTATGTTTTTGCAAGTTTAAAACAGAAGTTTTATCGTAATTTCACAAAAATCCACCGTTTCGAACGAAAGAAACATGAATTTGTCAGTTTGAATAGTTAAAAACAGCGTTTTTCTATGTTTTTTCATGTTTAAAACAGCAATTTTATCGTCATTTCTCATAAATCGCCGTTTCACACGAAAGAAACATGAATTTGTCAGTTTGAATAGTTCAAAACAGCGTTTTTCTATGTTTTTGCAAGTTTAAAACAGCAATTTTATCGTCATTTCTCATAAAACGCCGTTTCACACGAAAGAAACCTGAATTTATCAGTTTGAATAGTTAAAACAGCGTTTTTCTATGTTTTTGCAAGTTTAAAACAGAAATTTTATCGTCATTTCTCATAAATCGCCGTTTCACACGAAAGAAACATTAATTTATCAGTTTGAATAGTTCAAAACAGCGTTTTTCTATGTTTTTGCAAGTTTAAAACAGCAGTTTTATCGTGATTTCACAAAAATCCACCGTTTCGAACGAAAGAAACCTAAATTTATCAGTTTGAATAGTTAAAAACAGCGTTTTTCTATGTTTTTGCAAGTTTAAAACAGCAATTTTATCGTCATTTCTCATAAATCGCCGTTTCACACGAAAGAAACATGAATTTGTCAGTTTGAATAGTTCAAAACAGCGTTTTTCTATGCTTTTGCAAGTTTAAAACAGCAATTTTATCGTCATTTCTCATAAATCGCCGTTTCACACGAAAGAAACATGAATTTGTCAGTTTGAATAGTTCAAAACAGCGTTTTTCTATGTTTTTGCAAGTTTTAAACAGCAATTTTATCGTCATTTCTCATAAAACGCCGTTTCACACGAAAGAAACCTGAATTTATCAGTTTGAATAGTTAAAAACAGCGTTTTTCTATGTTTTTGCAAGTTTAAAACATAACTTTTATCGTCATTTCTCATAAATCGCCGTTTCACACAAAAGAAACATGAATTTATCAGTTTGAATAGTTCAAAACAGCGTTTTTCTATGTTTTTGCAAGTTTAAAACAGCAGTTTTATCGTGATTTCACAAAAATCCACCGTTTCGAACGAAAGAAACCTGAATTTATCAGTTTGAATAGTTAAAAACAGCGTTTATCTATGTTTTTGCAAGTTTAAAACAGCAATTTTATCGTCATTTCTCATAAATCGCCGTTTCACACGAAAGAAACATGAATTTGTCAGTTTGAATAGTTCAAAACAGCGTTTTTCTATGTTTTTTCATGTTTAAAACAGCAATTTTATCGTCATTTCTCATAAATCGCCGTTTCACACGAAAGAAACATGAATTTGTCAGTTTGAATAGTTGAAAACAGCGTTTTTCTATGTTTTTGCAAGTTTAAAACAGCAATTTTATCGTCATTTCTCATAAATCGCCGTTTCACACGAAAGAAACATGAATTTGTCAGTTTGAATAGTTCAAAACAGCGTTTTTCTATGTTATTTCATGTTTAAAACAGCAATTTTATCGTCATTTCTCATAAATCGCCGTTTCACACGAAAGAAACATGAATTTGTCAGTTTGAATAGTTGAAAACAGCGTTTTTCTATGTTTTTGCAAGTTTAAAACAGCAATTTTATCGTCATTTCTCATAAATCGCCGTTTCACACGAAAGAAACATGAATTTGTCAGTTTGAATAGTTGAAAACAGCGTTTTTCTATGTTTTTGCAAGTTTAAAACAGCAATTTTATCGTCATTTCTCATAAATCGCCGTTTCGCACGAAAGAAACATGAATTTGTCAGTTTGAATAGTTCAAAACAGCGTTTTTCTATGTTTTTGCAAGTTTAAAACAGCAATTTTATCGTCGTTTCTCATAAAACGCCGTTTCACACGAAAGAAACATGAAATTGTCAGTTTGAATAGTTAAAAACAGCGTTTTTCTATGTTTTTGCAAGTTTAAAACAGCAATTTTATCGTCATTTCTCATAAATCGCCGTTTCACACGAAAGAAACCTGAATTTATCAGTTTGAATAGTTAAAAACAGCGTTTTTCTATGTTTTTGCAAGTTTAAAACAGCAATTTTATCGTCATTTCTCATAAATCGCCGTTTCACACGAAAGAAACATTAATTTATCAGTTTGAATAGTTCAAAACAGCGTTTTTCTATGTTTTTGCAAGTTTAAAACAGAAGTTTTATCGTAATTTCACAAAAATCCACCGTTTCGAACGAAAGAAACATGAATTTGTCAGTTTGAATAGTTAAAAACAGCGTTTTTCTATGTTTTTTCATGTTTAAAACAGCAATTTTATCGTCATTTCTCATAAATCGCCGTTTCACACGAAAGAAACATGAATTTGTCAGTTTGAATAGTTCAAAACAGTGTTTTTCTATGTTTTTGCAAGTTTAAAACAGCAATTTTATCGTCATTTCTCATAAAACGCCGTTTCACACGAAAGAAACCTGAATTTATCAGTTTGAATAGTTAAAACAGCGTTTTTCTATGTTTTTGCAAGTTTAAAACAGAAATTTTATCGTCATTTCTCATAAATCGCCGTTTCACACGAAAGAAACATTAATTTATCAGTTTGAATAGTTCAAAACAGCGTTTTTCTATGTTTTTGCAAGTTTAAAACAGCAGTTTTATCGTGATTTCACAAAAATCCACCGTTTCGAACGAAAGAAACCTGAATTTATCAGTTTGAATAGTTAAAAACAGCATTTTTCTATGTTTTTGCAAGTATAAAACAGCAATTTTATCGTCATTTCTCATAAATCGCCGTTTCACACGAAAGAAACATGAATTTGTCAGTTTGAATAGTTCAAAACAGCGTTTTTCTATGTTTTGGCAAGTTTAAAACAGCAATTTTATCGTCATTTCTCATAAATCGCCGTTTCACACGAAAGAAACATGAATTTGTCAGTTTGAATAGTTCAAAACAGCGTTTTTCTATGTTTTTGCAAGTTTTAAACAGCAATTTTATCGTCATTTCTCATAAAACGCCGTTTCACACGAAAGAAACCTGAATTTATCAGTTTGAATAGTTAAAAACAGCGTTTTTCTATGTTTTTGCAAGTTTAAAACAGCAGTTTTATCGTGATTTCACAAAAATCCACCGTTTCGAACGAAAGAAACCTGAATTTATCAGTTTGAATAGTTAAAAACAGCGTTTATCTATGTTTTTGCAAGTTTAAAACAGCAATTTTATCGTCATTTCTCATAAATCGCCGTTTCACACGAAAGAAACATGAATTTGTCAGTTTGAATAGTTCAAAACAGCGTTTTTCTATGTTTTTTCATGTTTAAAACAGCAATTTTATCGTCATTTCTCATAAATCGCCGTTTCACACGAAAGAAACATGAATTTGTCAGTTTGAATAGTTGAAAACAGCGTTTTTCTATGTTTTTGCAAGTTTAAAACAGCAATTTTATCGTCATTTCTCATAAATCGCCGTTTCACACGAAAGAAACATGAATTTGTCAGTTTGAATAGTTCAAAACAGCGTTTTTCTATGTTTTTTCATGTTTAAAACAGCAATTTTATCGTCATTTCTCATAAATCGCCGTTTCACACGAAAGAAACATGAATTTGTCAGATTGAATAGTTGAAAACAGCGTTTTTCTATGTTTTTGCAAGTTTAAAACAGCAATTTTATCGTCATTTCTCATAAATCGCCGTTTCACACGAAAGAAACCTGAATTAATCAGTTTGAATAGTTAAAAACAGCGTTTTTCTATGTTTTTGCAAGTTTAAAACAGCAATTTTATCGTCATTTCTCATAAATCGCCGTTTCACACGAAAGAAACATTAATTTATCAGTTTGAATAGTTCAAAACAGCGTTTTTCTATGTTTTTGCAAGTTTAAAACAGAAGTTTTATCGTAATTTCACAAAAATCCACCGTTTCGAACGAAAGAAACATGAATTTGTCAGTTTGAATAGTTAAAAACAGCGTTTTTCTATGTTTTTTCATGTTTAAAACAGCAATTTTATCGTCATTTCTCATAAATCGCCGTTTCACACGAAAGAAACATGAATTTGTCAGTTTGAATAGTTCAAAACAGCGTTTTTCTATGTTTTTGCAAGTTTAAAACAGCAATTTTATCGTCATTTCTCATAAAACGCCGTTTCACACGAAAGAAACCTGAATTTATCAGTTTGAATAGTTAAAACAGCGTTTTTCTATGTTTTTGCAAGTTTAAAACAGAAATTTTATCGTCATTTCTCATAAATCGCCGTTTCACACGAAAGAAACATTAATTTATCAGTTTGAATAGTTCAAAACAGCGTTTTTCTATGTTTTTGCAAGTTTAAAACAGCAGTTTTATCGTGATTTCACAAAAATCCACCGTTTCGAACGAAAGAAACCTGAATTTATCAGTTTGAATAGTTAAAAACAGCGTTTTTCTATGTTTTTGCAAGTTTAAAACAGCAATTTTATCGTCATTTCTCATAAATCGCCGTTTCACACGAAAGAAACATGAATTTGTCAGTTTGAATAGTTCAAAACAGCGTTTTTCTATGCTTTTGCAAGTTTAAAACAGCAATTTTATCGTCATTTCTCATAAATCGCCGTTTCACACGAAAGAAACATGAATTTGTCAGTTTGAATAGTTCAAAACATCGTTTTTCTATGTTTTTGCAAGTTTTAAACAGCAATTTTATCGTCATTTCTCATAAAACGCCGTTTCACACGAAAGAAACCTGAATTTATCAGTTTGAATAGTTAAAAACAGCGTTTTTCTATGTTTTTGCAAGTTTAAAACATAACTTTTATCGTCATTTCTCATAAATCGCCGTTTCACACAAAAGAAACATGAATTTATCAGTTTGAATAGTTCAAAACAGCGTTTTTCTATGTTTTTGCAAGTTTAAAACAGCAGTTTTATCGTGATTTCACAAAAATCCACCGTTTCGAACGAAAGAAACCTGAATTTATCAGTTTGAATAGTTAAAAACAGCGTTTATCTATGTTTTTGCAAGTTTAAAACAGCAATTTTATCGTCATTTCTCATAAATCGCCGTTTCGCACGAAAGAAACATGAATTTGTCAGTTTGAATAGTTCAAAACAGCGTTTTTCTATGTTTTTGCAAGTTTAAAACAGCAATTTTATCGTCGTTTCTCATAAAACGCCGTTTCACACGAAAGAAACATGAAATTGTCAGTTTGAATAGTTAAAAACAGCGTTTTTCTATGTTTTTGCAAGTTTAAAACAGCAATTTTATCGTCATTTCTCATAAATCGCCGTTTCACACGAAAGAAACCTGAATTTATCAGTTTGAATAGTTAAAAACAGCGTTTTTCTATGTTTTTGCAAGTTTAAAACAGCAATTTTATCGTCATTTCTCATAAATCGCCGTTTCACACGAAAGAAACATTAATTTATCAGTTTGAATAGTTCAAAACAGCGTTTTTCTATGTTTTTGCAAGTTTAAAACAGAAGTTTTATCGTAATTTCACAAAAATCCACCGTTTCGAACGAAAGAAACATGAATTTGTCAGTTTGAATAGTTAAAAACAGCGTTTTTCTATGTTTTTTCATGTTTAAAACAGCAATTTTATCGTCATTTCTCATAAATCGCCGTTTCACACGAAAGAAACATGAATTTGTCAGTTTGAATAGTTCAAAACAGTGTTTTTCTATGTTTTTGCAAGTTTAAAACAGCAATTTTATCGTCATTTCTCATAAAACGCCGTTTCACACGAAAGAAACCTGAATTTATCAGTTTGAATAGTTAAAACAGCGTTTTTCTATGTTTTTGCAAGTTTAAAACAGAAATTTTATCGTCATTTCTCATAAATCGCCGTTTCACACGAAAGAAACATTAATTTATCAGTTTGAATAGTTCAAAACAGCGTTTTTCTATGTTTTTGCAAGTTTAAAACAGCAGTTTTATCGTGATTTCACAAAAATCCACCGTTTCGAACGAAAGAAACCTGAATTTATCAGTTTGAATAGTTAAAAACAGCATTTTTCTATGTTTTTGCAAGTATAAAACAGCAATTTTATCGTCATTTCTCATAAATCGCCGTTTCACACGAAAGAAACATGAATTTGTCAGTTTGAATAGTTCAAAACAGCGTTTTTCTATGTTTTGGCAAGTTTAAAACAGCAATTTTATCGTCATTTCTCATAAATCGCCGTTTCACACGAAAGAAACATGAATTTGTCAGTTTGAATAGTTCAAAACAGCGTTTTTCTATGTTTTTGCAAGTTTTAAACAGCAATTTTATCGTCATTTCTCATAAAACGCCGTTTCACACGAAAGAAACCTGAATTTATCAGTTTGAATAGTTAAAAACAGCGTTTTTCTATGTTTTTGCAAGTTTAAAACAGCAGTTTTATCGTGATTTCACAAAAATCCACCGTTTCGAACGAAAGAAACCTGAATTTATCAGTTTGAATAGTTAAAAACAGCGTTTATCTATGTTTTTGCAAGTTTAAAACAGCAATTTTATCGTCATTTCTCATAAATCGCCGTTTCACACGAAAGAAACATGAATTTGTCAGTTTGAATAGTTCAAAACAGCGTTTTTCTATGTTTTTTCATGTTTAAAACAGCAATTTTATCGTCATTTCTCATAAATCGCCGTTTCACACGAAAGAAACATGAATTTGTCAGTTTGAATAGTTGAAAACAGCGTTTTTCTATGTTTTTGCAAGTTTAAAACAGCAATTTTATCGTCATTTCTCATAAATCGCCGTTTCACACGAAAGAAACATGAATTTGTCAGTTTGAATAGTTCAAAACAGCGTTTTTCTATGTTTTTTCATGTTTAAAACAGCAATTTTATCGTCATTTCTCATAAATCGCCGTTTCACACGAAAGAAACATGAATTTGTCAGTTTGAATAGTTGAAAACAGCGTTTTTCTATGTTTTTGCAAGTTTAAAACAGCAATTTTATCGTCATTTCTCATAAATCGCCGTTTCACACGAAAGAAACCTGAATTAATCAGTTTGAATAGTTAAAAACAGCGTTTTTCTATGTTTTTGCAAGTTTAAAACAGCAATTTTATCGTCATTTCTCATAAATCGCCGTTTCACACGAAAGAAACATTAATTTATCAGTTTGAATAGTTCAAAACAGCGTTTTTCTATGTTTTTGCAAGTTTAAAACAGAAGTTTTATCGTAATTTCACAAAAATCCACCGTTTCGAACGAAAGAAACATGAATTTGTCAGTTTGAATAGTTAAAAACAGCGTTTTTCTATGTTTTTTCATGTTTAAAACAGCAATTTTATCGTCATTTCTCATAAATCGCCGTTTCACACGAAAGAAACATGAATTTGTCAGTTTGAATAGTTCAAAACAGCGTTTTTCTATGTTTTTGCAAGTTTAAAACAGCAATTTTATCGTCATTTCTCATAAAACGCCGTTTCACACGAAAGAAACCTGAATTTATCAGTTTGAATAGTTAAAACAGCGTTTTTCTATGTTTTTGCAAGTTTAAAACAGAAATTTTATCGTCATTTCTCATAAATCGCCGTTTCACACGAAAGAAACATTAATTTATCAGTTTGAATAGTTCAAAACAGCGTTTTTCTATGTTTTTGCAAGTTTAAAACAGCAGTTTTATCGTGATTTCACAAAAATCCACCGTTTCGAACGAAAGAAACCTGAATTTATCAGTTTGAATAGTTAAAAACAGCGTTTTTCTATGTTTTTGCAAGTTTAAAACAGCAATTTTATCGTCATTTCTCATAAATCGCCGTTTCACACGAAAGAAACATGAATTTGTCAGTTTGAATAGTTCAAAACAGCGTTTTTCTATGCTTTTGCAGGTTTAAAACAGCAATTTTATCGTCATTTCTCATAAATCGCCGTTTCACACGAAAGAAACATGAATTTGTCAGTTTGAATAGTTCAAAACAGCGTTTTTCTATGTTTTTGCAAGTTTTAAACAGCAATTTTATCGTCATTTCTCATAAAACGCCGTTTCACACGAAAGAAACCTGAATTTATCAGTTTGAATAGTTAAAAACAGCGTTTTTCTATGTTTTTGCAAGTTTAAAACATAACTTTTATCGTCATTTCTCATAAATCGCCGTTTCACACGAAAGAAACATGAATTTATCAGTTTGAATAGTTCAAAACAGCGTTTTTCTATGTTTTTGCAAGTTTAAAACAGCAGTTTTATCGTGATTTCACAAAAATCCACCGTTTCGAACGAAAGAAACCTGAATTTATCAGTTTGAATAGTTAAAAACAGCGTTTATCTATGTTTTTGCAAGTTTAAAACAGCAATTTTATCGTCATTTCTCATAAATCGCCGTTTCACACGAAAGAAACATGAATTTGTCAGTTTGAATAGTTCAAAACAGCGTTTTTCTATGTTTTTTCATGTTTAAAACAGCAATTTTATCGTCATTTCTCATAAATCGCCGTTTCACACGAAAGAAACATGAATTTGTCAGTTTGAATAGTTGAAAACAGCGTTTTTCTATGTTTTTGCAAGTTTAAAACAGCAATTTTATCGTCATTTCTCATAAATCGCCGTTTCACACGAAAGAAACATGAATTTGTCAGTTTGAATAGTTCAAAACAGCGTTTTTCTATGTTATTTCATGTTTAAAACAGCAATTTTATCGTCATTTCTCATAAATCGCCGTTTCACACGAAAGAAACATGAATTTGTCAGTTTGAATAGTTGAAAACAGCGTTTTTCTATGTTTTTGCAAGTTTAAAACAGCAATTTTATCGTCATTTCTCATAAATCGCCGTTTCACACGAAAGAAACATGAATTTGTCAGTTTGAATAGTTGAAAACAGCGTTTTTCTATGTTTTTGCAAGTTTAAAACAGCAATTTTATCGTCATTTCTCATAAATCGCCGTTTCGCACGAAAGAAACATGAATTTGTCAGTTTGAATAGTTCAAAACAGCGTTTTTCTATGTTTTTGCAAGTTTAAAACAGCAATTTTATCGTCGTTTCTCATAAAACGCCGTTTCACACGAAAGAAACATGAAATTGTCAGTTTGAATAGTTAAAAACAGCGTTTTTCTATGTTTTTGTAAGTTTAAAACAGCAATTTTATTGTCATTTCTCATAAATCGCCGTTTCACACGAAAGAAACCTGAATTTATCAGTTTGAATAGTTAAAAACAGCGTTTTTCTATGTTTTTGCAAGTTTAAAACAGCAATTTTATCGTCATTTCTCATAAATCGCCGTTTCACACGAAAGAAACATGAATTTATCAGTTTGAATAGTTCAAAACAGCGTTTTTCTATGTTTTTGCAAGTTTAAAACAGAAGTTTTATCGTGATTTCACAAAAATCCACCGTTTCGAACGAAAGAAACATGAATTTGTCAGTTTGAATAGTTAAAAACAGCGTTTTTCTATGTTTTTTCATGTTTAAAACAGCAATTTTATCGTCATTTCTCATAAATCGCCGTTTCACACGAAAAAAACATGAATTTGTCAGTTTGAATAGTTGAAAACAGCGTTTTTCTATGTTTTTGCAAGTTTAAAACAGCAATTTTATCGTCATTTCTCATAAATCGCCGTTTCACACGAAAGAAACATGAATTTGTCAGTTTGAATAGTTGAAAACAGCGTTTTTCTATGTTTTTGCAAGTTTAAAACAGCAATTTTATCGTCATTTCTCATAAATCGCCGTTTCGCACGAAAGAAACATGAATTTATCAGTTTGAATAGTTCAAAACAGCGTTTTTCTATGTTTTTGCAAGTTTAAAACAGAAGTTTTATCGTGATTTCACAAAAATCCACCGTTTCGAACGAAAGAAACATGAATTTATCAGTTTGAATAGTTAAAAACAGCGTTTTTCCATGTTTTTGCAAGTTTAAAACAGAAGTTTTATCGTGATTTCACAAAAATCCACCGTTTCGAACGAAAGAAACATGAATTTATCAGTTTGAATAGTTAAAAACAGCGTTTTTCTATGTTTTTGCAAGTTTAAAACAGCAATTTTATCGTCATTTCTCATAAATCGCCGTTTCACACGAAAGAAACATGAATTTATCAGTTTGAATAGTTGAAAACAGCGTTTTTCTATGTTTTTGCAAGTTTAAAACAGCAATTTTATCGTCATTTCTCATAAATCGCCGTTTCACACGAAAGAAACATGAATTTGTCAGTTTGAATAGTTCAAAACAGCGTTTTTCTATGTTTTTTCATGTTTAAAACAGCAATTTTATCGTCATTTCTCATAAATCGCCGTTTCACACGAAAGAAACATGAATTTGTCAGTTTGAATAGTTGAAAACAGCGTTTTTCTATGTTTTTGCAAGTTTAAAACAGCAATTTTATCGTCATTTCTCATAAATCGCCGTTTCACATGAAAGAAACATGAATTTATCAGTTTGAATAGTTCAAAACAGCGTTTTTCTATGTTTTTGCAAGTTTAAAACAGCGATTTTATCGTCATTTCTCATAAATCGCCGTTTCACACGAAAGAAACATGAATTTATCAGTTTGAATAGTTCAAAACAGCGTTTTTCTATGTTTTTGCAAGTTTAAAACAGAAGTTTTATCGTGATTTCACAAAAATCCACCGTTTTGAACGAAAGAAACATGAATTTATCAGTTTGAATAGTTAAAAACAGCGTTTTTCTATGTTTTTGCAAGTTTAAAACAGCAATTTTATCGTCATTTCTCATAAATCGCCGTTTCACACGAAAGAAACATGAATTTATCAGTTTGAATAGTTCAAAACAGCGTTTTTCTATGTTTTTGCAAGTTTAAAACAGCAGTTTTATCGTGATTTCACAAAAATCCACCGTTTCGAACGAAAGAAACCTGAATTTATCAGTTTGAATAGTTAAAAACAGCATTTTTCTATGTTTTTGCAAGTATAAAACAGCAATTTTATCGTCATTTCTCATAAATCGCCGTTTCACACGAAAGAAACATGAATTTGTCAGTTTGAATAGTTCAAAACAGCGTTTTTCTATGTTTTGGCAAGTTTAAAACAGCAATTTTATCGTCATTTCTCATAAATCGCCGTTTTACACGAAAGAAACATGAATTTGTCAGTTTGAATAGTTCAAAACAGCGTTTTTCTATGTTTTTGCAAGTTTTAAACAGCAATTTTATCGTCATTTCTCATAAAACGCCGTTTCACACGAAAGAAACCTGAATTTATCAGTTTGAATAGTTAAAAACAGCGTTTATCTATGTTTTTGCAAGTTTAAAACAGCAATTTTATCGTCATTTCTCATAAATCGCCGTTTCACACGAAAGAAACATGAATTTGTCAGTTTGAATAGTTCAAAACAGCGTTTTTCTATGTTTTTTCATGTTTAAAACAGCAATTTTATCGTCATTTCTCATAAATCGCCGTTTCACACGAAAGAAACATGAATTTGTCAGTTTGAATAGTTGAAAACAGCGTTTTTCTATGTTTTTGCAAGTTTAAAACAGCAATTTTATCGTCATTTCTCATAAATCGCCGTTTCACACGAAAGAAACATGAATTTGTCAGTTTGAATAGTTCAAAACAGCGTTTTTCTATGTTTTTTTATGTTTAAAACAGCAATTTTATCGTCATTTCTCATAAATCGCCGTTTCACACGAAAGAAACATGAATTTGTCAGTTTGAATAGTTGAAAACAGCGTTTTTCTAAGTTTTTGCAAGTTTAAAACAGCAATTTTATCGTCATTTCTCATAAATCGCCGTTTCACACGAAAGAAACATGAATTTGTCAGTTTGAATAGTTGAAAACAGCGTTTTTCTATGTTTTTGCAAGTTTAAAACAGCAATTTTATCGTCATTTCTCATAAATCGCCGTTTCGCACGAAAGAAACATGAATTTGTCAGTTTGAATAGTTCAAAACAGCGTTTTTCTATGTTTTTGCAAGTTTAAAACAGCAATTTTATCGTCGTTTCTCATAAAACGCCGTTTCACACGAAAGAAACATGAAATTGTCAGTTTGAATAGTTAAAAACAGCGTTTTTCTATGTTTTTGCAAGTTTAAAACAGCAATTTTATCGTCATTTCTCATAAATCGCCGTTTCACACGAAAGAAACCTGAATTTATCAGTTTGAATAGTTAAAAACAGCGTTTTTCTATGTTTTTGCAAGTTTAAAACAGCAATTTTATCGTCATTTCTCATAAATCGCCGTTTCGCACGAAAGAAACATGAATTTATCAGTTTGAATAGTTCAAAACAGCGTTTTTCTATGTTTTTGCAAGTTTAAAACAGAAGTTTTATCGTGATTTCACAAAAATCCACCGTTTCGAACGAAAGAAACATGAATTTGTCAGTTTGAATAGTTAAAAACAGCGTTTTTCTATGTTTTTTCATGTTTAAAACAGCAATTTTATCGTCATTTCTCATAAATCGCCGTTTCACACGAAAAAAACATGAATTTGTCAGTTTGAATAGTTGAAAACAGCGTTTTTCTATGTTTTTGCAAGTTTAAAACAGCAATTTTATCGTCATTTCTCATAAATCGCCGTTTCACACGAAAGAAACATGAATTTGTCAGTTTGAATAGTTGAAAACAGCGTTTTTCTATGTTTTTGCAAGTTTAAAACAGCAATTTTATCGTCATTTCTCATAAATCGCCGTTTCGCACGAAAGAAACATGAATTTATCAGTTTGAATAGTTCAAAACAGCGTTTTTCTATGTTTTTGCAAGTTTAAAACAGAAGTTTTATCGTGATTTCACAAAAATCCACCGTTTCGAACGAAAGAAACATGAATTTATCAGTTTGAATAGTTAAAAACAGCGTTTTTCCATGTTTTTGCAAGTTTAAAACAGAAGTTTTATCGTGATTTCACAAAAATCCACCGTTTCGAACGAAAGAAACATGAATTTATCAGTTTGAATAGTTAAAAACAGCGTTTTTCTATGTTTTTGCAAGTTTAAAACAGCAATTTTATCGTCATTTCTCATAAATCGCCGTTTCACACGAAAGAAACATGAATTTATCAGTTTGAATAGTTGAAAACAGCGTTTTTCTATGTTTTTGCAAGTTTAAAACAGCAATTTTATCGTCATTTCTCATAAATCGCCGTTTCACACGAAAGAAACATGAATTTGTCAGTTTGAATAGTTCAAAACAGCGTTTTTCTATGTTTTTTCATGTTTAAAACAGCAATTTTATCGTCATTTCTCATAAATCGCCGTTTCACACGAAAGAAACATGAATTTGTCAGTTTGAATAGTTGAAAACAGCGTTTTTCTATGTTTTTGCAAGTTTAAAACAGCAATTTTATCGTCATTTCTCATAAATCGCCGTTTCACATGAAAGAAACATGAATTTATCAGTTTGAATAGTTCAAAACAGCGTTTTTCTATGTTTTTGCAAGTTTAAAACAGCGATTTTATCGTCATTTCTCATAAATCGCCGTTTCACACGAAAGAAACATGAATTTATCAGTTTGAATAGTTCAAAACAGCGTTTTTCTATGTTTTTGCAAGTTTAAAACAGAAGTTTTATCGTGATTTCACAAAAATCCACCGTTTTGAACGAAAGAAACATGAATTTATCAGTTTGAATAGTTAAAAACAGCGTTTTTCTATGTTTTTGCAAGTTTAAAACAGCAATTTTATCGTCATTTCTCATAAATCGCCGTTTCACACGAAAGAAACATGAATTTATCAGTTTGAATAGTTCAAAACAGCGTTTTTCTATGTTTTTGCAAGTTTAAAACAGCAGTTTTATCGTGATTTCACAAAAATCCACCGTTTCGAACGAAAGAAACCTGAATTTATCAGTTTGAATAGTTAAAAACAGCATTTTTCTATGTTTTTGCAAGTATAAAACAGCAATTTTATCGTCATTTCTCATAAATCGCCGTTTCACACGAAAGAAACATGAATTTGTCAGTTTGAATAGTTCAAAACAGCGTTTTTCTATGTTTTGGCAAGTTTAAAACAGCAATTTTATCGTCATTTCTCATAAATCGCCGTTTTACACGAAAGAAACATGAATTTGTCAGTTTGAATAGTTCAAAACAGCGTTTTTCTATGTTTTTGCAAGTTTTAAACAGCAATTTTATCGTCATTTCTCATAAAACGCCGTTTCACACGAAAGAAACCTGAATTTATCAGTTTGAATAGTTAAAAACAGCGTTTATCTATGTTTTTGCAAGTTTAAAACAGCAATTTTATCGTCATTTCTCATAAATCGCCGTTTCACACGAAAGAAACATGAATTTGTCAGTTTGAATAGTTCAAAACAGCGTTTTTCTATGTTTTTTCATGTTTAAAACAGCAATTTTATCGTCATTTCTCATAAATCGCCGTTTCACACGAAAGAAACATGAATTTGTCAGTTTGAATAGTTGAAAACAGCGTTTTTCTATGTTTTTGCAAGTTTAAAACAGCAATTTTATCGTCATTTCTCATAAATCGCCGTTTCACACGAAAGAAACATGAATTTGTCAGTTTGAATAGTTCAAAACAGCGTTTTTCTATGTTTTTTTATGTTTAAAACAGCAATTTTATCGTCATTTCTCATAAATCGCCGTTTCACACGAAAGAAACATGATTTGTCAGTTTGAATAGTTGAAAACAGCGTTTTTCTAAGTTTTTGCAAGTTTAAAACAGCAATTTTATCGTCATTTCTCATAAATCGCCGTTTCACACGAAAGAAACATGAATTTGTCAGTTTGAATAGTTGAAAACAGCGTTTTTCTATGTTTTTGCAAGTTACAGCAATTTTATCGTCATTTCTCATAAATCGCCGTTTCGCACGAAAGAAACATGAATTTGTCAGTTTGAATAGTTCAAAACAGCGTTTTTCTATGTTTTTGCAAGTTTAAAACAGCAATTTTATCGTCGTTTCTCATAAAACGCCGTTTCACACGAAAGAAACATGAAATTGTCAGTTTGAATAGTTAAAAACAGCGTTTTTCTATGTTTTTGCAAGTTTAAAACAGCAATTTTATCGTCATTTCTCATAAATCGCCGTTTCACACGAAAGAAACCTGAATTTATCAGTTTGAATAGTTAAAAACAGCGTTTTTCTATGTTTTTGCAAGTTTAAAACAGCAATTTTATCGTCATTTCTCATAAATCGCCGTTTCACACGAAAGAAACATTAATTTATCAGTTTGAATAGTTCAAAACAGCGTTTTTCTATGTTTTTGCAAGTTTAAAACAGAAGTTTTATCGTGATTTCACAAAAATCCACCGTTTCGAACGAAAGAAACATGAATTTGTCAGTTTGAATAGTTAAAAACAGCGTTTTTCTATGTTTTTTCATGTTTAAAACAGCAATTTTATCGTCATTTCTCATAAATCGCCGTTTCACACGAAAGAAACATGAATTTGTCAGTTTGAATAGTTCAAAACAGCGTTTTTCTATGTTTTTGCAAGTTTAAAACAGCAATTTTATCGTCATTTCTCATAAAACGCCGTTTCACACGAAAGAAACCTGAATTTATCAGTTTGAATAGTTAAAACAGCGTTTTTCTATGTTTTTGCAAGTTTAAAACAGAAATTTTATCGTCATTTCTCATAAATCGCCGTTTCACACGAAAGAAACATGAATTTATCAGTTTGAATAGTTCAAAACAGCGTTTTTCCATGTTTTTGCAAGTTTAAAACAGCAGTTTTATCGTGATTTCACAAAAATCCACCGTTTCGAACGAAAGAAACCTGAATTTATCAGTTTGAATAGTTCAAAACAGCGTTTTTCTATGTTTTTGCAAGTTTAAAACAGCAATTTTATCGTCATTTCTCATAAATCGCCGTTTCACACGAAAGAAACATGAATTTGTCAGTTTGAATAGTTGAAAACAGCGTTTTTCTATGTTTTTGCAAGTTTAAAACAGCAATTTTATCGTCATTTCTCATAAATCGCCGTTTCACACGAAAGAAACATGAATTTGTCAGTTTAAATAGTTCAAAACAGCGTTTTTCTATGTTTTTGCAAGTTTAAAACAGCAATTTTATCGTCGTTTCTCATAAAACGCCGTTTCACACGAAAGAAACATGAAATTGTCAGTTTGAATAGTTAAAAACAGCGTTTTTCTATGTTTTTGCAAGTTTAAAACAGCAATTTTATCGTCATTTCTCATAAATCGCCGTTTCACACGAAAGAAACCTGAATTTATCAGTTTGAATAGTTAAAAACAGCGTTTTTCTATGTTTTTGCAAGTTTAAAACAGCAATTTTATAGTCATTTCTCATAAATCGCCGTTTCACACGAAAGAAACATGAATTTATCAGTTTGAATAGTTAAAAACAGCGTTTTTCTATGTTTTTGCAAGTTTAAAACAGAAGTTTTATCGTGATTTCACAAAAATCCACCGTTTCGAACGAAAGAAACATGAATTTATCAGTTTGAATAGTTCAAAACAGCGTTTTTCTATGTTTTTGCAAGTTTAAAACAGCAATTTTATCGTCATTTATCATAAATCGCCGTTTCACACGAAAGAAACATGAATTTATCAGTTTGAATAGTTCAAAACAGCGTTTTTCTATGTTTTTGCAAGTTTAAAACAGCAGTTTTATCGTGATTTCACAAAAATCCACCGTTTCGAACGAAAGAAACCTGAATTTATCAGTTTGAATAGTTAAAAACTGCGTTTTTCTATGTTTTTGCAAGTTTAAAACAGCAATTTTATCGTCATTTCTCATAAATCGCCGTTTCACACGAAAGAAACATGAATTTGTCAGTTTGAATAGTTCAAAACATCGTTTTTCTATGTTTTTGCAAGTTTAAAACAGCAATTTTATCGTCATTTCTCATAAATCGCCGTTTCACACGAAAGAAACATGAATTTGTCAGTTTGAACAGTTCAAAACAGCGTTTTTCTATGTTTTTGCAAGTTTTAAACAGCAATTTTATCGTCATTTCTCATAAAACGCCGTTTCACACGAAAGAAACCTGAATTTATCAGTTTGAATAGTTAAAAACAGCGTTTTTCTATGTTTTTGCAAGTTTAAAACAGAAATTTTATCGTCATTTCTCATAAATCGCCGTTTCACACGAAAGAAACATGAATTTATCAGTTTGAATAGTTCAAAACAGCGTTTTTCTATGTTTTTGCAAGTTTAAAACAGCAATTTTATCGTCATTTCTCATAAATCGCCGTTTCACACGAAAGAAACCTGAATTTATCAGTTTGAATAGTTAAAAACAGCGTTTTTTTATGGTTTTGCAAGTTTAAAACAGCAATTTTATCGTCATTTCTCATAAATCGCCGTTTCACACGAAAGAAACCTGAATTTATCAGTTTGAATAGTTAAAAACAGCGTTTTTTTATGGTTTTGCAAGTTTAAAACAGCAATTTTATCGTCATTTCTCATAAATCGCCGTTTCACACGAAAGAAACATGAATTTGTCAGTTTGAATAGTTGAAAACAGAGTTTTTCTATGTTTTTTCATGTTTAAAACAGCAATTTTATCGTCATTTCTCATAAATCCACCGTTTCGAACGAAAGAAACCTGAATTTATCAGTTTGAATAGTTAAAAACAGCGTTTATCTATGTTTTTGCAAGTTTAAAACAGCAATTTTATCGTCATTTCTCATAAATCGCCGTTTCACACAAAAGAAACATGAATTTGTCAGTTTGAATAGTTCAAAACAGCGTTTTTTCTATGTTTTTTTCATGTTTAAAACAGCAATTTTATCGTCATTTCTCATAAATCGCCGTTTCACACGAAAGAAACATGAATTTGTCAGTTTGAATAGTTGAAAACAGCGTTTTTCTATGTTTTTGCAAGTTTAAAACAGCAATTTTATCGTCATTTCTCATAAATCGCCGTTTCACACGAAAGAAACATGAATTTGTCAGTTTGAATAGTTCAAAACAGCGTTTTTCTATGTTATTTCATGTTTAAAACAGCAATTTTATCGTCATTTCTCATAAATCGCCGTTTCACACGAAAGAAACATGAATTTGTCAGTTTGAATAGTTGAAAACAGCGTTTTTCTATGTTTTTGCAAGTTTAAAACAGCAATTTTATCGTCATTTCTCATAAATCGCCGTTTCACACGAAAGAAACATGAATTTATCAGTTTAAATAGTTAAAAACAGCGATTTCTATGTTTTTGCAAGTTTAAAACAGCAATTTTATCGTCATTTCTCATAAATCGCCGTTTCGCACGAAAGAAACATGAATTTGTCAGTTTGAATAGTTCAAAACAGCGTTTTTCTATGTTTTTGCAAGTTTAAAACAGCAATTTTATCGTCGTTTCTCATAAAACGCCGTTTCACACGAAAGAAACATGAAATTGTCAGTTTGAATAGTTAAAAACAGCGTTTTTCTATGTTTTTGCAAGTTTAAAACAGCAATTTTATTGTCATTTCTCATAAATCGCCGTTTCACACGAAAGAAACCTGAATTTATCAGTTTGAATAGTTAAAAACAGCGTTTTTCTATGTTTTTGCAAGTTTAAAACAGCAATTTTATCGTCATTTCTCATAAATCGCCGTTTCACACGAAAGAAACATGAATTTATTAGTTTGAATAGTTCAAAACAGCGTTTTTCTATGTTTTTGCAAGTTTAAAACAGAAGTTTTATCGTGATTTCACAAAAATCCACCGTTTCGAACGAAAGAAACATGAATTTGTCAGTTTGAATAGTTAAAAACAGCGTTTTTCTATGTTTTTTCATGTTTAAAACAGCAATTTTATCGTCATTTCTCATAAATCGCCGTTTCACACGAAAAAAACATGAATTTGTCAGTTTGAATAGTTGAAAACAGCGTTTTTCTATGTTTTTGCAAGTTTAAAACAGCAATTTTATCGTCATTTCTCATAAATCACCGTTTCACACGAAAGAAACATGAATTTGTCAGTTTGAATAGTTGAAAACAGCGTTTTTCTATGTTTTTGCAAGTTTAAAACAGCAATTTTATCGTCATTTCTCATAAATCGCCGTTTCGCACGAAAAAAAACATGAATTTATCAGTTTGAATAGTTCAAAACAGCGTTTTTCTATGTTTTTGCAAGTTTAAAACAGAAGTTTTATCGTGATTTCACAAAAATCCACCGTTTCGAACGAAAGAAACATGAATTTATCAGTTTGAATAGTTAAAAACAGCGTTTTTCCATGTTTTTGCAAGTTTAAAACAGAAGTTTTATCGTGATTTCACAAAAATCCACCGTTTCGAACGAAAGAAACATGAATTTATCAGTTTGAATAGTTAAAAACAGCGTTTTTCTATGTTTTTGCAAGTTTAAAACAGCAATTTTATCGTCATTTCTCATAAATCGCCGTTTCACACGAAAGAAACATGAATTTATCAGTTTGAATAGTTGAAAACAGCGTTTTTCTATGTTTTTGCAAGTTTAAAACAGCAATTTTATCGTCATTTCTCATAAATCGCCGTTTCACACGAAAGAAACATGAATTTGTCAGTTTGAATAGTTCAAAACAGCGTTTTTCTATGTTTTTTCATGTTTAAAACAGCAATTTTATCGTCATTTCTCATAAATCGCCGTTTCACACGAAAGAAACATGAATTTGTCAGTTTGAATAGTTGAAAACAGCGTTTTTCTATGTTTTTGCAAGTTTAAAACAGCAATTTTATCGTCATTTCTCATAAATCGCCGTTTCACATGAAAGAAACATGAATTTATCAGTTTGAATAGTTCAAAACAGCGTTTTTCTATGTTTTTGCAAGTTTAAAACAGCGATTTTATCGTCATTTCTCATAAATCGCCGTTTCACACGAAAGAAACATGAATTTATCAGTTTGAATAGTTCAAAACAGCGTTTTTCTATGTTTTTGCAAGTTTAAAACAGAAGTTTTATCGTGATTTCACAAAAATCCACCGTTTTGAACGAAAGAAACATGAATTTATCAGTTTGAATAGTTAAAAACAGCGTTTTTCTATGTTTTTGCAAGTTTAAAACAGCAATTTTATCGTCATTTCTCATAAATCGCCGTTTCACACGAAAGAAACATGAATTTATCAGTTTGAATAGTTCAAAACAGCGTTTTTCTATGTTTTTGCAAGTTTAAAACAGCAGTTTTATCGTGATTTCACAAAAATCCACCGTTTCGAACGAAAGAAACCTGAATTTATCAGTTTGAATAGTTAAAAACAGCATTTTTCTATGTTTTTGCAAGTATAAAACAGCAATTTTATCGTCATTTCTCATAAATCGCCGTTTCACACGAAAGAAACATGAATTTGTCAGTTTGAATAGTTCAAAACAGCGTTTTTCTATGTTTTGGCAAGTTTAAAACAGCAATTTTATCGTCATTTCTCATAAATCGCCGTTTTACACGAAAGAAACATGAATTTGTCAGTTTGAATAGTTCAAAACAGCGTTTTTCTATGTTTTTGCAAGTTTTAAACAGCAATTTTATCGTCATTTCTCATAAAACGCCGTTTCACACGAAAGAAACCTGAATTTATCAGTTTGAATAGTTAAAAACAGCGTTTATCTATGTTTTTGCAAGTTTAAAACAGCAATTTTATCGTCATTTCTCATAAATCGCAGTTTCACACGAAAGAAACATGAATTTGTCAGTTTGAATAGTTCAAAACAGCGTTTTTCTATGTTTTTTCATGTTTAAAACAGCAATTTTATCGTCATTTCTCATAAATCGCCGTTTCACACGAAAGAAACATGAATTTGTCAGTTTGAATAGTTGAAAACAGCGTTTTTCTATGTTTTTGCAAGTTTAAAACAGCAATTTTATCGTCATTTCTCATAAATCGCCGTTTCACACGAAAGAAACATGAATTTATTAGTTTGAATAGTTCAAAACAGCGTTTTTCTATGTTTTTGCAAGTTTAAAACAGAAGTTTTATCGTGATTTCACAAAAATCCACCGTTTCGAACGAAAGAAACATGAATTTGTCAGTTTGAATAGTTAAAAACAGCGTTTTTCTATGTTTTTTCATGTTTAAAACAGCAATTTTATCGTCATTTCTCATAAATCGCCGTTTCACACGAAAGAAACATGAATTTGTCAGTTTGAATAGTTGAAAACAGCGTTTTTCTAAGTTTTTGCAAGTTTAAAACAGCAATTTTATCGTCATTTCTCATAAATCGCCGTTTCACACGAAAGAAACATGAATTTGTCAGTTTGAATAGTTGAAAACAGCGTTTTTCTATGTTTTTGCAAGTTTAAAACAGCAATTTTATCGTCATTTCTCATAAATCGCCGTTTCGCACGAAAGAAACATGAATTTGTCAGTTTGAATAGTTCAAAACAGCGTTTTTCTATGTTTTTGCAAGTTTAAAACAGCAATTTTATCGTCGTTTCTCATAAAACGCCGTTTCACACGAAAGAAACATGAAATTGTCAGTTTGAATAGTTAAAAACAGCGTTTTTCTATGTTTTTGCAAGTTTAAAACAGCAATTTTATCGTCATTTCTCATAAATCGCCGTTTCACACGAAAGAAACCTGAATTTATCAGTTTGAATAGTTAAAAACAGCGTTTTTCTATGTTTTTGCAAGTTTAAAACAGCAATTTTATCGTCATTTCTCATAAATCGCCGTTTCACACGAAAGAAACATTAATTTATCAGTTTGAATAGTTCAAAACAGCGTTTTTCTATGTTTTTGCAAGTTTAAAACAGAAGTTTTATCGTGATTTCACAAAAATCCACCGTTTCGAACGAAAGAAACATGAATTTGTCAGTTTGAATTGTTAAAAACAGCGTTTTTCTATGTTTTTTCATGTTTAAAACAGCAATTTTATCGTCATTTCTCATAAATCGCCGTTTCACACGAAAGAAACATGAATTTGTCAGTTTGAATAGTTCAAAACAGCGTTTTTCTATGTTTTTGCAAGTTTAAAACAGCAATTTTATCGTCATTTCTCATAAAACGCCGTTTCACACGAAAGAAACCTGAATTTATCAGTTTGAATAGTTAAAACAGCGTTTTTCTATGTTTTTGCAAGTTTAAAACAGAAATTTTATCGTCATTTCTCATAAATCGCCGTTTCACACGAAAGAAACATGAATTTATCAGTTTGAATAGTTCAAAACAGCGTTTTTCCATGTTTTTGCAAGTTTAAAACAGCAGTTTTATCGTGATTTCACAAAAATCCACCGTTTCGAACGAAAGAAACCTGAATTTATCAGTTTGAATAGTTCAAAACAGCGTTTTTCTATGTTTTTGCAAGTTTAAAACAGCAATTTTATCGTCATTTCTCATAAATCGCCGTTTCACACGAAAGAAACATGAATTTGTCAGTTTGAATAGTTGAAAACCGCGTTTTTCTATGTTTTTGCAAGTTTAAAACAGCAATTTTATCGTCATTTCTCATAAATCGCCGTTTCACACGAAAGAAACATGAATTTGTCAGTTTAAATAGTTCAAAACAGCGTTTTTCTATGTTTTTGCAAGTTTAAAACAGCAATTTTATCGTCGTTTCTCATAAAACGCCGTTTCACACGAAAGAAACATGAAATTGTCAGTTTGAATAGTTAAAAACAGCGTTTTTCTATGTTTTTGCAAGTTTAAAACAGCAATTTTATCGTCATTTCTCATAAATCGCCGTTTCACACGAAAGAAACCTGAATTTATCAGTTTGAATAGTTAAAAACAGCGTTTTTCTATGTTTTTGCAAGTTTAAAACAGCAATTTTATAGTCATTTCTCATAAATCGCCGTTTCACACGAAAGAAACATGAATTTATCAGTTTGAATAGTTAAAAACAGCGTTTTTCTATGTTTTTGCAAGTTTAAAACAGAAGTTTTATCGTGATTTCACAAAAATCCACCGTTTCGAACGAAAGAAACATGAATTTATCAGTTTGAATAGTTCAAAACAGCGTTTTTCTATGTTTTTGCAAGTTTAAAACAGCAATTTTATCGTCATTTCTCATAAATCGCCGTTTCACACGAAAGAAACATGAATTTATCAGTTTGAATAGTTCAAAACAGCGTTTTTCTATGTTTTTGCAAGTTTAAAACAGCAGTTTTATCGTGATTTCACAAAAATCCACCGTTTCGAACGAAAGAAACCTGAATTTATCAGTTTGAATAGTTAAAAACTGCGTTTTTCTATGTTTTTGCAAGTTTAAAACAGCAATTTTATCGTCATTTCTCATAAATCGCCGTTTCACACGAAAGAAACATGAATTTGTCAGTTTGAATAGTTCAAAACATCGTTTTTCTATGTTTTTGTAAGTTTAAAACAGCAATTTTATCGTCATTTCTCATAAATCGCCGTTTCACACGAAAGAAACATGAATTTGTCAGTTTGAACAGTTCAAAACAGCGTTTTTCTATGTTTTTGCAAGTTTTAAACAGCAATTTTATCGTCATTTCTCATAAAACGCCGTTTCACACGAAAGAAACCTGAATTTATCAGTTTGAATAGTTAAAAACAGCGTTTTTCTATGTTTTTGCAAGTTTAAAACAGAAATTTTATCGTCATTTCTCATAAATCGCCGTTTCACACGAAAGAAACATGAATTTATCAGTTTGAATAGTTCAAAACAGCGTTTTTCTATGTTTTTGCAAGTTTAAAACAGCAATTTTATCGTCATTTCTCATAAATCGCCGTTTCACACGAAAGAAACCTGAATTTATCAGTTTGAATAGTTAAAAACAGCGTTTTTTTATGGTTTTGCAAGTTTAAAACAGCAATTTTATCGTCATTTCTCATAAATCGCCGTTTCACACGAAAGAAACATGAATTTATCAGTTTGAATAGTTCAAAACAGCGTTTTTCCATGTTTTTGCAAGTTTAAAACAGCAGTTTTATCGTGATTTCACAAAAATCCACCGTTTCGAACGAAAGAAACCTGAATTTATCAGTTTGAATAGTTAAAAACAGCGTTTATCTATGTTTTTGCAAGTTTAAAACAGCAATTTTATCGTCATTTCTCATAAATCGCCGTTTCACACGAAAGAAACATGAATTTATCAGTTTGAATAGTTCAAAACAGCGTTTTTCTATGTTTTTGCAAGTTTAAAACAGCAATTTTATCGTCGTTTCTCATAAAACGCCGTTTCACACGAAAGAAACATGAAATTGTCAGTTTGAATAGTTAAAAACAGCGTTTTTCTATGTTTTTGCAAGTTTAAAACAGCAATTTTATCGTCATTTCTCATAAATCGCCGTTTCACACGAAAGAAACATGAATTTATCAGTTTGAATAGTTCAAAACAGCGTTTTTCTATGTTTTTGCAAGTTTAAAACAGCAATTTTATCGTCATTTCTCATAAATCGCCGTTTCACACGAAAGAAACATGAATTTATCAGTTTGAATAGTTCAAAACAGCGTTTTTCTATGTTTTGCAAGTTTAAAACAGCAGTTTTATCGTGATTTCACAAAAATCCACCGTTTCGAACGAAAGAAACCTGAATTTATCAGTTTGAATAGTTAAAAACTGCGTTTTTCTATGTTTTTGCAAGTTTAAAACAGCAATTTTATCGTCATTTCTCATAAATCGCCGTTTCACACGAAAAAAACATGAATTTGTCAGTTTGAATAGTTCAAAACAGCGTTTTTCTATGTTTTTGCAAATTTAAAACAGCAATTTTATCGTCATTTCTCATAAATCGCCGTTTCACACGAAAGAAACATGAATTTCTCAGTTTGCATAGTTTAAAACAGCGTTTTTCTATGTTTTTGCAAGTTTAAAACAGCAATTTTATCGTCATTTCTCATAAATCGCCGTTTCACACGAAAGAAATATGAATTTATCAGTTTGAATAGTTCAAAACAGCGTTTTTCTATGTTTTTGCAAGTTTAAAACAGCAGTTTTATCGTGATTTTACAAAAATCCACCGTTTCGAACGAAAGAAACCTGAATTTATCAGTTTGAATAGTTAAAAACTGCGTTTTTCTATGTTTTTGCAAGTTTAAAACAGCAATTTTATCGTCATTTCTCATAAATCGCCGTTTCACACGAAAGAAACATGAATTTGTCAGTTTGAATAGTTCAAAACAGCGTTTTTCTATGTTTTTGCAAGTTTTAAACAGCAATTTTATCGTCATTTCTCATAAAACGCCGTTTCACACGAAAGAAACCTAAATTTATCAGTTTGAATAGTTAAAAACAGCGTTTTGCTATGTTTTTGCAAGTTTAAAACAGAAATTTTATCGTCATTTCTCATAAATCGCCGTTTCACACGAAAGAAACATGAATTTATCAGTTTGAATAGTTCAAAACAGCGTTTTTCTATGTTTTTGCAAGTTTAAAACAGCAATTTTATCGTGATTTCACAAAAATCCACCGTTTCGAACGAAAGAAACCTGAATTTATCAGTTTGAATAGTTAAAAACAGCGTTTATCTATGTTTTTGCAAGTTTAAAACAGCAATTTTATCGTCATTTCTCATAAATCGCCGTTTCACACGAAAGAAACATGAATTTGTCAGTTTGAATAGTTGAAAACAGCGTTTTTCTATGTTTTTGCAAGTTTAAAACAGCAATTTTATCGTCATTTCTCATAAATCGCCGTTTCACACGAAAGAAACATGAATTTGTCAGTTTGAATAGTTCAAAACAGCGTTTTTCTATGTTTTTTCATGTTTAAAACAGCAATTTTATCGTCATTTCTCATAAATCGCCGTTTCACACGAAAGAAACATGAATTTGTCAGTTTGAATAGTTGAAAACAGCGTTTTTCTATGTTTTTGCAAGTTTAAAACAGCAATTTTATCGTCATTTCTCATAAATCGCCGTTTCACACGAAAGAAACATGAATTTGTCAGTTTGAATAGTTGAAAACAGCGTTTTTCTATGTTTTTGCAAGTTTAAAACAGCAATTTTATCGTCATTTCTCATAAATCGCCGTTTCGCACGAAAGAAACATGAATTTGTCAGTTTTAATAGTTCAAAACAGCGTTTTTCTATGTTTTTGCAAGTTTAAAACAGCAATTTTATCGTCGTTTCTCATAAAACGCCGTTTCACACGAAAGAAACCTGAATTTATCAGTTTGAATAGTTAAAACAGCGTTTTTCTATGTTTTTGCAAGTTTAAAACAGAAATTTTATCGTCATTTCTCATAAATCGCCGTTTCACACGAAAGAAACATGAATTTATCACTTTGAATAGTTCAAAACAGCGTTTTTCTATGTTTTTGCAAGTTTAAAACAGCAGTTTTATCGTGATTTCACAAAAATCCACCGTTTCGAACGAAAGAAACCTGAATTTATCAGTTTGAATAGTTCAAAACAGCGTTTTTCTATGTTTTGCAAGTTTAAAACAGCAGTTTTATCGTGATTTCACAAAAATCCACCGTTTCGAACGAAAGAAACCTGAATTTATCAGTTTGAATAGTTAAAAACTGCGTTTTTCTATGTTTTTGCAAGTTTAAAACAGCAATTTTATCGTCATTTCTCATAAATCGCCGTTTCACACGAAAAAAACATGAATTTGTCAGTTTGAATAGTTCAAAACAGCGTTTTTCTATGTTTTTGCAAATTTAAAACAGCAATTTTATCGTCATTTCTCATAAATCGCCGTTTCACACGAAAGAAACATGAATTTCTCAGTTTGAATAGTTTAAAACAGCGTTTTTCTATGTTTTTGCAAGTTTAAAACAGCAATTTTATCGTCATTTCTCATAAAACGCCGTTTCACACGAAAGAAACCTGAATTTATCAGTTTGAATAGTTAAAAACAGCGTTTTTCTATGTTTTTGCAAGTTTAAAACAGCAATTTTATCGTCATTTCTCATAAATCGCCGTTTCACACGAAAGAAATATGAATTTATCAGTTTGAATAGTTCAAAACAGCGTTTTTCTATGTTTTTGCAAGTTTAAAACAGCAGTTTTATCGTGATTTTACAAAAATCCACCGTTTCGAACGAAAGAAACCTGAATTTATCAGTTTGAATAGTTAAAAACTGCGTTTTTCTATGTTTTTGCAAGTTTAAAACAGCAATTTTATCGTCATTTCTCATAAATCGCCGTTTCACACGAAAGAAACATGAATTTGTCAGTTTGAATAGTTCAAAACAGCGTTTTTCTATGTTTTTGCAAGTTTAAAACAGCAATTTTATCGTCATTTCTCATAAATCGCCGTTTCACACGAAAGAAACATGAATTTGTCAGTTTGAATAGTTCAAAACAGCGTTTTTCTATGTTTTTGCAAGTTTTAAACAGCAATTTTATCGTCATTTCTCATAAAACGCCGTTTCACACGAAAGAAACCTAAATTTATCAGTTTGAATAGTTAAAAACAGCGTTTTTCTATGTTTTTGCAAGTTTAAAACAGAAATTTTATCGTCATTTCTCATAAATCGCCGTTTCACACGAAAGAAACATGAATTTATCAGTTTGAATAGTTCAAAACAGCGTTTTTCTATGTTTTTGCAAGTTTAAAACAGCAATTTTATCGTGATTTCACAAAAATCCACCGTTTCGAACGAAAGAAACCTGAATTTATCAGTTTGAATAGTTAAAAACAGCGTTTATCTATGTTTTTGCAAGTTTAAAACAGCAATTTTATCGTCATTTCTCATAAATCGCCGTTTCACACGAAAGAAACATGAATTTGTCAGTTTGAATAGTTGAAAACAGCGTTTTTCTATGTTTTTGCAAGTTTAAAACAGCAATTTTATCGTCATTTCTCATAAATCGCCGTTTCACACGAAAGAAACATGAATTTGTCAGTTTGAATAGTTCAAAACAGCGTTTTTCTATGTTTTTTCATGTTTAAAACAGCAATTTTATCGTCATTTCTCATAAATCGCCGTTTCACACGAAAGAAACATGAATTTGTCAGTTTGATTAGTTGAAAACAGCGTTTTTCTATGTTTTTGCAAGTTTAAAACAGCAATTTTATCGTCATTTCTCATAAATCGCCGTTTCACACGAAAGAAACATGAATTTGTCAGTTTGAATAGTTGAAAACAGCGTTTTTCTATGTTTTTGCAAGTTTAAAACAGCAATTTTATCGTCATTTCTCATAAATCGCCGTTTCGCACGAAAGAAACATGAATTTGTCAGTTTTAATAGTTCAAAACAGCGTTTTTCTATGTTTTTGCAAGTTTAAAACAGCAATTTTATCGTCGTTTCTCATAAAACGCCGTTTCACACGAAAGAAACCTGAATTTATCAGTTTGAATAGTTAAAACAGCGTTTTTCTATGTTTTTGCAAGTTTAAAACAGAAATTTTATCGTCATTTCTCATAAATCGCCGTTTCACACGAAAGAAACCTGAATTTATCAGTTTGAATAGTTAAAAACAGCGTTTTTCTATGTTTTTGCAAGTTTAAAACAGCAATTTTATCGTCATTTCTCATAAATCGCCGTTTCACACGAAAGAAACATGAATTTATCAGTTTGAATAGTTAAAAACAGCGTTTTTCTATGTTTTTGCAAGTTTAAAACAGAAATTTTATCGTCATTTCTCGTAAATCGCCGTTTCACACGAAAGAAACATGAATTTATCAGTTTGAATAGTTCAAAACAGCGTTTTTCTATGTTTTTGCAAGTTTAAAACAGCAGTTTTATCGTGATTTCACAAAAATCCACCGTTTCGAACGAAAGAAACCTGAATTTATCAGTTTGAAGAGTTAAAAACAGCGTTTTTCTATGTTTTTGCAAGTTTAAAACAGCGATTTTATCGTCATTTCTCATAAATCGCCGTTTCACACGAAAGAAACATGAATTTATCAGTTTGAATAGTTCAAAACAGCGTTTTTCTATGTTTTTGCAAGTTTAAAACAGCAGTTTTATCGTGATTTCACAAAAATCCACCGTTTCGAACGAAAGAAACCTGAATTTATCAGTTTGAATAGTTAAAAACAGCGTTTTTCTATGTTTTTGCAAGTTTAAAACAGCAATTTTATCGTCATTTCTCATAAATCGCCGTTTCACACGAAAGAAACATGAATTTGTCAGTTTGAATAGTTCAAAACAGCGTTTTTCTATGTTTTTTCATGTTTAAAACAGCAATTTTATCGTCATTTCTCATAAATCGCCGTTTCACACGAAAGAAACATGAATTTGTCAGTTTGAATAGTTGAAAACAGCGTTTTTCTATGTTTTTGCAAGTTTAAAACAGCAATTTTATCGTCATTTCTCATAAATCGCCGTTTCGCACGAAAGAAACATGAATTTGTCAGTTTGAATAGTTCAAAACAGCGTTTTTCTATGTTTTTGCAAGTTTAAAACAGCAATTTTATCGTCGTTTCTCATAAAACGCCGTTTCACACGAAAGAAACATGAAATTGTCAGTTTGAATAGTTAAAAACAGCGTTTTTCTATGTTTTTGCAAGTTTAAAACAGCAATTTTATCGTCATTTCTCATAAATCGCCGTTTCACACGAAAGAAACCTGAATTTATCAGTTTGAATAGTTAAAAACAGCGTTTTTCTATGTTTTTGCAAGTTTAAAACAGCAATTTTATCGTCATTTCTCATAAATCGCCGTTTCACACGAAAGAAACATGAATTTATCAGTTTGAATAGTTCAAAACAGCGTTTTTCTATGTTTTTGCAAGTTTAAAACAGAAGTTTTATCGTGATTTCACAAAAATCCACCGTTTCGAACGAAAGAATCATGAATTTATCAGTTTGAATAGTTAAAAACAGCGTTTTTCTATGTTTTTGCAAGTTTAAAACAGCAATTTTATCGTCATTTCTCATAAATCGCCGTTTCACACGAAAGAAACATGAATTTATCAGTTTGAATAGTTGAAAACAGCGTTTTTCTATGTTTTTGCAAGTTTAAAACAGCAATTTTATCGTCATTTCTCATAAATCGCCGTTTCACACGAAAGAAACATGAATTTGTCAGTTTGAATAGTTCAAAACAGCGTTTTTCTATGTTTTTTCATGTTTAAAACAGCAATTTTATCGTCATTTCTCATAAATCGCCGTTTCACACGAAAGAAACATGAATTTGTCAGTTTGAATAATTCAAAACAGCGTTTTTCTATGTTTTTGCAAGTTTAAAACAGCAATTTTATCGTCATTTCTCATAAAACGCCGTTTCACACGAAAGAAACCTGAATTTATCAGTTTGAATAGTTAAAACAGCGTTTTTCTATGTTTTTGCAAGTTTAAAACAGAAATTTTATCGTCATTTCTCATAAATCGCCGTTTCACACGAAAGAAACATGAATTTATCAGTTTGAATAGTTCAAAACAGCGTTTTTCTATGTTTTTGCAAGTTTAAAACAGCAGTTTTATCGTGATTTCACAAAAATCCACCGTTTCGAACGAAAGAAACCTGAATTTATCAGTTTGAATAGTTAAAAACAGCGTTTTTCTATGTTTTTGCAAGTTTAAAACAGCAATTTTATCGTCATTTCTCATAAATCGCCGTTTCACACGAAAGAAACATGAATTTGTCAGTTTGAATAGTTCAAAACAGCGTTTTTCTATATTTTCATGTTTAAAACAGCAATTTTATCGTCATTTCTCATAAATCGCCGTTTCACACGAAAGAAACATGAATTTGTCAGTTTGAATAGTTCAAAACAGCGTTTTTCTATGTTTTTGCAAGTTTAAAACAGAAGTTTTATCGTGATTTCACAAAAATCCACCGTTTCGAACGAAAGAATCATGAATTTATCAGTTTGAATAGTTAAAAACAGCGTTTTTCTATGTTTTTGCAAGTTTAAAACAGCAATTTTATCGTCATTTCTCATAAATCACCGTTTCACACGAAAGAAACATGAATTTATCAGTTTGAATAGTTGAAAACAGCGTTTTTCTATGTTTTTGCAAGTTTAAAACAGCAATTTTATCGTCATTTCTCATAAATCGCCGTTTCACACGAAAGAAACATGAATTTGTCAGTTTGAATAGTTCAAAACAGCGTTTTTCTATGTTTTTTCATGTTTAAAACAGCAATTTTATCGTCATTTCTCATAAATCGCCGTTTCACACGAAAGAAACATGAATTTGTCAGTTTGAATAGTTCAAAACAGCGTTTTTCTATGTTTTTGCAAGTTTAAAACAGCAATATTATCGTCATTTCTCATAAAACGCCGTTTCACACGAAAGAAACCTGAATTTATCAGTTTGAATAGTTAAAACATCGTTTTTCTATGTTTTTGCAAGTTTAAAACAGAAATTTTATCGTCATATCTCATAAATCGCCGTTTCACACGAAAGAAACATGAATTTATCAGTTTGAATAGTTCAAAACAGCGTTTTTCTATGTTTTTGCAAGTTTAAAACAGCAGTTTTATCGTGATTTCACAAAAATCCACCGTTTCGAACGAAAGAAACCTGAATTTATCAGTTTGAATAGTTAAAAACAGCGTTTATCTATGTTTTTGCAAGTTTAAAACAGCAATTTTATCGTCATTTCTCATAAATCGCCGTTTCACACGAAAGAAACATGAATTTGTCAGTTTGAATAGTTCAAAACAGCGTTTTTCTATGTTTTTTCATGTTTAAAACAGCAATTTTATCGTCATTTCTCATAAATCGCCGTTTCACACGAAAGAAATATGAATTTGTCAGTTTGAATAGTTGAAAACAGCGTTTTTCTATGTTTTTGCAAGTTTAAAACAGCAATTTTATCGTCATTTCTCATAAATCGCCGTTTCACACGAAAGAAACATGAAATTGTCAGTTTGAATAGTTAAAAACAGCGTTTTTCTATGTTTTTGCAAGTTTAAAACAGCAATTTTATCGTCATTTCTCATAAATCGCCGTTTCACACGAAAGAAACCTGAATTTATCAGTTTGAATAGTTAAAAACAGCGTTTTTCTATGTTTTTGCAAGTTTAAAACAGCAATTTTATCGTCATTTCTCATAAATCGCCGTTTCACACGAAAGAAACATGAATTTGTCAGTTTGAATAGTTCAAAACAGCGTTTTTCTATGTTTTTTCATGTTTAAAACAGCAATTTTATCGTCATTTCTCATAAATCGCCGTTTCACACGAAAGAAACATGAATTTGTCAGTTTGAATAATTCAAAACAGCGTTTTTCTATGTTTTTGCAAGTTTAAAACAGCAATTTTATCGTCATTTCTCATAAAACGCCGTTTCACACGAAAGAAACCTGAATTTATCAGTTTGAATAGTTTAAAACAGCGTTTATCTATGTTTTTGCAAGTTTAAAACAGAAATTTTATCGTCATTTCTCATAAATCGCCGTTTCACACGAAAGAAACATGAATTTATCAGTTTGAATAGTTCAAAACAGCGTTTTTTTATGTTTTTTGCAAGTTTAAAACAGCAGTTTTATCGTGATTTCACAAAAATCTACCGTTTCGAACGAAAAGAAACCTGAATTTATCAGTTTGAATAGTTAAAACAGCGTTTTTCTATGTTTTTGCAAGTTTAAAACAGCAATTTTATCGTCATTTCTCATAAATCGCCGTTTCACACGAAAGAAACATGAATTTGTCAGTTTGAATAGTTCAAAACAGCGTTTTTCTATGTTTTTTCATGTTTAAAACAGCAATTTTATCGTCATTTCTCATAAATCGCCGTTTTCACACGAAAGAAACATGAATTTGTCAGTTTGAATAGTTCAAAACAGCGTTTTTCTATATTTTCATGTTTAAAACAGCAATTTTATCGTCATTCTCATAAATCGCCGTTTCACACGAAAGAAACATGAATTTGTCAGTTTGAATAGTTCAAAACAGCGTTTTTCTATGTTTTTGCAAGTTTAAAACAGCAATTTTATCGTCATTTCTCATAAAACGCCGTTTCACACGAAAGAAACCTGAATTTATCAGTTTAAATAGTTAAAAACAGCGATTTCTATGTTTTTGCAAGTTTAAAACAGCAATTTTATCGTCATTTCTCATAAATCGCCGTTTCACACGAAAGAAACATGAATTTATCAGTTTGTATAGTTCAAAACAGCGTTTTTCTATGTTTTTGCAAGTTTTAAACAGCAATTTTATCGTCATTTCTCATAAAACGCCGTTTCACACGAAAGAAACCTGAATTTATCAGTTTGAATAGTTAAAAACAGCGTTTTTCTATGTTTTTGCAAGTTTAAAACAGCAGTTTTATAGTGATTTCACAAAAATCCACCGTTTCGAACGAAAGAAACCTGAATTTATCAGTTTGAATAGTTAAAAACAGCGTTTATCTATGTTTTTGCAAGTTTAAAACAGCAATTTTATCGTCATTTCTCATAAATCGCCGTTTCACACGAAAGAAACATGAATTTGTCAGTTTGAATAGTTCAAAACAACGTTTTTCTATGTTTTTTCATGTTTAAAACAGCATTTTATCGTCATTTCTCATAAATCGCCGTTTCACACGAAAGAAACATGAATTTGTCAGTTTGAATAGTTGAAAACAGCGTTTTTCTATGTTTTTGCAAGTTTAAAACAGCAATTTTATCGTCATTTCTCATAAATCGCCGTTTCACACGAAAGAAACATGAATTTGTCAGTTTGAATAGTTCAAAACAGCGTTTTTCTATGTTTTTTCATGTTTAAAACAGCAGTTTTATCGTCATTTCTCATAAATCGCCGTTTTCACACGAAAGAAACATGAATTTGTCAGTTTGAATAGTTGAAAACAGCGTTTTTCTATGTTTTTGCAAGTTTAAAACAGCAATTTTATCGTCATTTCTCATAAATCGCCGTTTCACACGAAAGAAACATGAATTTGTCAGTTTGAATAGTTGAAAACAGCGTTTTTCTATGTTTTGCAAGTTTAAAACAGCAATTTTATCGTCATTTCTCATAAATCGCCGTTTCGCACGAAAGAAACATGAATTTGTCAGTTTGAATAGTTCAAAACAGCGTTTTTCTATGTTTTTGCAAGTTTAAAACAGCAATTTTATCGTCGTTTCTCATAAAACGCCGTTTCACACGAAAGAAACATGAAATTGTCAGTTTGAATAGTTCAAAACAGCGTTTTTCTATGTTTTTTGCAAGTTTAAAACAGCAATTTTATCGTCATTTCTCATAAATCGCCGTTTCACACGAAAGAAACCTGAATTTATCAGTTTGAATAGTTAAAAACAGCGTTTTTCTATGTTTTTGCAAGTTTAAAACAGCAATTTTATCGTCATTTCTCATAAATCGCCGTTTCACACGAAAGAAACATGAATTTATCAGTTTGAATAGTTCAAAACAGCGTTTTTCTATGTTTTTGCAAGTTTAAAACAGAAGTTTTATCGTGATTTCACAAAAATTCACCGTTTCGAACGAAAGAAACATGAATTTGTCAGTTTGAATAGTTAAAAACAGCGTTTTTCTATGTTTTTTCATGTTTAAAACAGCAATTTTATCGTCATTTCTCATAAATCGCCGTTTCACACGAAAGAAACATGAATTTGTCAGTTTGAATAGTTCAAAACAGCGTTTTTCTATGTTTTTGCAAGTTTAAAACAGCAATTTTATCGTCATTTCTCATAAACGCCGTTTCACACGAAAGAAACCTGAATTTATCAGTTTGAATAGTTAAAACAGCGTTTTTCTATGTTTTTGCAAGTTTAAAACAGAAATTATATCGTCATTTCTCATAAATCGCCGTTTCACACGAAAGAAACATGAATTTATCAGTTTGAGTAGTTCAAAACAGCGTTTTTCTATGTTTTTGCAAGTTTAAAACAGCAGTTTTTTCGTGATTTCACAAAAATCCACCGTTTCGAACGAAAGAAACCTGAATTTATCAGTTTGAATAGTTAAAAACAGCGTTTTTCTATGTTTTTGCAAGTTTAAAACAGCAATTTTATCGTCATTTCTCATAAATCGCCGTTTCACACGAAAGAAACATGAATTTGTCAGTTTGAATAGTTCAAAACAGCGTTTTTCTATGTTTTTTCATGTTTAAAACAGCAATTTTATCGTCATTTCTCATAAATCGCCGTTTCACACGAAAGAAACATGAATTTGTCAGTTTGAATAGTTCAAAACAGCGTTTTTCTATGTTTTTTCATGTTTAAAACAGCAATTTTATCGTCATTTCTCATAAATCGCCGTTTCACACGAAAGAAACATGAATTTGTCAGTTTGAATAGTTCAAAACAGCGTTTTTCTATGTTTTTTCATGTTTAAAACAGCAATTTTATCGTCATTTCTCATAAATCGCCGTTTCACACGAAAGAAACATGAATTTGTCAGTTTGAATAGTTCAAAACAGCGTTTTTCTATGTTTTTTCATGTTTAAAACAGCAATTTTATCGTCATTTCTCATAAATCGCCGTTTCACACGAAAGAAACATGAATTTGTCAGTTTGAATAGTTGAAAACAGCGTTTTTCTATGTTTTAGCAAGTTTTAAACAGCAATTTATCGTCATTTCTCATAAATCGCCGTTTCACACGAAAGAAACATGAATTTGTCAGTTTGAATAGTTGAAAACAGCGTTTTTCTATGTTTTTGCAAGTTTAAAACAGCAATTTTATCGTCATTTCTCATAAATCGCCGTTTCACACGAAAGAAACATGAATTTGTCAGTTTGAAAAGTTCAAAACAGCGTTTTTCTATGTTTTTGCAAGTTTAAAACAGCAATTTTATCGTCGTTTCTCATAAAACGCCGTTTCACACGAAACAAACATGAAATTGTCAGTTTGAATAGTTAAAAACAGCGTTTTTCTATGTTTTTGCAAGATTAAAACAGCAATTTTATCGTCATTTCTCATAAATCGCCGTTTCACACGAAAGAAACCTGAATTTATCAGTTTGAATAGTTAAAAACAGCGTTTTTTCTATGTTTTTGCAAGTTTAAAACAGCAATTTTATCGTCATTTCTCATAAATCGCCGTTTGACACGAAAGAAACATGAATTTATCAGTTTGAATAGTTAAAACAGCGTTTTTCTATGTTTTTGCAAGTTTAAAACAGAAATTTTATCGTCATTTCTCGTAAATCGCCGTTTCACACGAAAGAAACATGAATTTATCAGTTTGAATAGTTCAAAACAGCGTTTTTTCTATGTTTTTGCAAGTTTAAAACAGCAGTTTTATCGTGATTTCACAAAAATCCACCGTTTCGAACGAAAGAAACCTGAATTTATCAGTTTGAATAGTTAAAAACAGCGTTTTTCTATGTTTTTGCAAGTTTAAAACAGAAATTTTATCGTCATTTCTCGTAAATCGCCGTTTCACACGAAAGAAACATGAATTTATCAGTTTGAATAGTTCAAAACAGCGTTTTTCTATGTTTTTGCAAGTTTAAAACAGCAGTTTTATCGTGATTTCACAAAAATCCACCGTTTCGAACGAAAGAAACCTGAATTTATCAGTTTGAATAGTTAAAAACAGCGTTTATCTATGTTTTTGCAAGTTTAAAACAGCAATTTTATCGTCATTTCTCATAAATCGCCGTTTCGCACGAAAGAAACATGAATTTATCAGTTTGAATAGTTCAAAACAGCGTTTTTCTATGTTTTTGCAAGTTTAAAACAGCAATTTTATCGTCATTTCTCATAAATCGCCGTTTCACACGAAAGAAACATGAATTTGTCAGTTTGAATAGTTGAAAACAGCGTTTTTCTATGTTTTTGCAAGTTTTAAACAGCAATTTTATCGTCATTTCTCACAAATCGCCGTTTCACACGAAAGAAACATGAATTTGTCAGTTTGAATAGTTGAAAACAGCGTTTTTCTATGTTTTTGCAAGTTTAAAACAGCAATTTTATCGTCATTTCTCATAAATCGCCGTTTCACACGAAAGAAACATGAATTTGTCAGTTTGAATAGTTCAAAACAGCGTTTTTCTATGTTTTTGCAAGTTTAAAACAGCAATTTTATCGTCGTTTCTCATAAAACGCCGTTTCACACGAAAGAAACATGAAATTGTCAGTTTGAATAGTTAAAAACAGCGTTTTTCTATGTTTTTGCAAGTTTAAAACAGCAATTTTATCGTCATTTCTCATAAATCGCCGTTTCACACGAAAGAAACCTGAATTTATCAGTTTGAATAGTTAAAAACAGCGTTTTTCTATGTTTTTGCAAGTTTAAAACAGCAATTTTATCGTCATTTCTCATAAATCGCCGTTTGACACGAAAGAAACATGAATTTATCAGTTTGAATAGTTAAAAACAGCGTTTTTCTATGTTTTTGCAAGTTTAAAACAGAAATTTTATCGTCATTTCTCGTAAATCGCCGTTTCACACGAAAGAAACATGAATTTATCAGTTTGAATAGTTCAAAACAGCGTTTTTCTATGTTTTTGCAAGTTTAAAACAGCAGTTTTATCGTGATTTCACAAAAATCCACCGTTTCGAACGAAAGAAACCTGAATTTATCAGTTTGAATAGTTAAAAACAGCGTTTTTCTATGTTTTTGCAAGTTTAAAACAGAAATTTTATCGTCATTTCTCGTAAATCGCCGTTTCACACGAAAGAAACATGAATTTATCAGTTTGAATAGTTCAAAACAGCGTTTTTCTATGTTTTTGCAAGTTTAAAACAGCAGTTTTATCGTGATTTCACAAAAATCCACCGTTTCGAACGAAAGAAACCTGAATTTATCAGCTTGAATAGTTAAAAACAGCGTTTATCTATGTTTTTGCAAGTTTAAAACAGCAATTTAATCGTCATTTCTCATAAATCGCCGTTTCGCACGAAAGAAACATGAATTTATCAGTTTGAATAGTTCAAAACAGCGTTTTTCTATGTTTTTGCAAGTTTAAAACAGCAATTTTATCGTCGTTTCTCATAAAACGCCGTTTCACACGAAAGAAACATGAAATTGTCAGTTTGAATAGTTAAAAACAGCGTTTTTCTATGTTTTTGCAAGTTTAAAACAGCAATTTTATCGTCATTTCTCATAAATCGCCGTTTCACACGAAAGAAACCTGAATTTATCAGTTTGAATAGTTAAAAACAGCGTTTTTCTATGTTTTTGCAAGTTTAAAACAGCAATTTTATCGTCATTTCTCATAAATCGCCGTTTCACACGAAAGAAACATGAATTTATCAGTTTGAATAGTTCAAAACAGCGTTTTTCTATGTTTTTGCAAGTTTAAAACAGAAGTTTTATCGTGATTTCACAAAAATCCACCGTTTCGAACGAAAGAATCATGAATTTATCAGTTTGAATAGTTAAAAACAGCGTTTTTCTATGTTTTTGCAAGTTTAAAACAGCAATTTTATCGTCATTTCTCATAAATCGCCGTTTCACACGAAAGAAACATGAATTTATCAGTTTGAATAGTTGAAAACAGCGTTTTTCTATGTTTTTGCAAGTTTAAAACAGCAATTTTATCGTCATTTCTCATAAATCGCCGTTTCACACGAAAGAAACCTGAATTTATCAGTTTGAATAGTTAAAAACAGCGTTTTTCTATGTTTTTGCAAGTTTAAAACAGCAATTTTATCGTCATTTCTCATAAATCGCCGTTTCACACGAAAGAAACATGAATTTGTCAGTTTGAATAGTTCAAAACAGCGTTTTTCTATGTTTTTTCATGTTTAAAACAGCAATTTTATCGTCATTTCTCATAAATCGCCGTTTCACACGAAAGAAACATGAATTTGTCAGTTTGAATAGTTCAAAACAGCGTTTTTCTATGTTTTTTCATGTTTAAAACAGCAATTTTATCGTCATTTCTCATAAATCGCCGTTTCACACGAAAGAAACATGAATTTGTCAGTTTGAATAGTTCAAAACAGCGTTTTTCTATGTTTTTACAAGTTTAAAACAGCAATTTTATCGTCATTTCTCATAAAACGCCGTTTCACACGAAAGAAACCTGAATTTATCAGTTTGAATAGTTAAAACAGCGTTTTTCTATGTTTTTGCAAGTTTAAAACAGAAATTTTATCGTCATTTCTCATAAATCGCCGTTTCACACGAAAGAAACATGAATTTATCAGTTTGAATAGTTCAAAACAGCGTTTTTCTATGTTTTTGCAAGTTTAAAACAGCAGTTTTATCGTGATTTCACAAAAATCCACCGTTTCGAACGAAAGAAACCTGAATTTATCAGTTTGAATAGTTAAAAACAGCGTTTTTCTATGTTTTTGCAAGTTTAAAACAGCAATTTTATCGTCATTTCTCATAAATCGCCGTTTCACACGAAAGAAACATGAATTTGTCAGTTTGAATAGTTCAAAACAGCGTTTTTCTATGTATTTTCATGTTTAAAACAGCAATTTTATCGTCATTTCTCATAAATCGCCGTTTCACACGAAAGAAACATGAATTTGTCAGTTTGAATAGTTCAAAACAGCGTTTTTCTATGTTTTTTCATGTTTAAAACAGCAATTTTATCGTCATTTCTCATAAATCGCCGTTTCACACGAAAGAAACATGAATTTGTCAGTTTGAATAGTTCAAAACAGCGTTTTTCTATGTTTTTGCAAGTTTAAAACAGCAATTTTATCGTCATTTCTCATAAAACGCCGTTTCACACGAAAGAAACCTGAATTTATCAGTTTGAATAGTTAAAACAGCGTTTTTCTATGTTTTTGCAAGTTTAAAACAGAAATTTTATCGTCATTTCTCATAAATCGCCGTTTCACACGAAAGAAACATGAATTTATCAGTTTGAATAGTTCAAAACAGCGTTTTTCTATGTTTTTGCAAGTTTAAAACAGCAGTTTTATCGTGATTTCACAAAAATCCACCGTTTCGAACGAAAGAAACCTGAATTTATCAGTTTGAATAGTTAAAAACAGCGTTTTTCTATGTTTTTGCAAGTTTAAAACAGCAATTTTATCGTCGTTTCTCATAAAACGCCGTTTCACACGAAAGAAACATGAAATTGTCAGTTTGAATAGTTAAAAACAGCGTTTTTCTATGTTTTTGCAAGTTTAAAACAGCAATTTTATCGTCATTTCTCATAAATCGCCGTTTCACAAGAAAGAAACCTGAATTTATAAGTTTGAATAGTTAAAAACAGCGTTTTTCCATGTTTTTGCAAGTTTAAAACAGCAATTTTATCGTCATTTCTCATAAATCGCCGTTTCACACGAAAGAAACCTGAATTTATCAGTTTGAATAGTTAAAACAGCGTTTTTCTATGTTTTTGCAAGTTTAAAACAGAAATTTTATCGTCATTTCTCATAAATCGCCGTTTCACACGAAAGAAACATGAATTTATCAGTTTGAATAGTTCAAAACAGCGTTTTTCTATGTTTTTTCATGTTTAAAACAGCAATTTTATCGTCATTTCTCATAAATCGCCGTTTCACACGAAAGAAACATGAATTTGTTAGTTTGAATAGTTCAAAACAGCGTTTTTCTATGTTTTTGCAAGTTTAAAACAGCAATTTTATCGTCATTTCTCATAAAACGCCGTTTCACACGAAAGAAACCTGAATTTATCAGTTTGAATAGTTAAAACAGCGTTTTTCTATGTTTTTGCAAGTTTAAAACAGAAATTTTATCGTCATTTCTCATAAATCGCCGTTTCACACGAAAGAAACATGAATTTATCAGTTTGAATAGTTCAAAACAGCGTTTTTCTATGTTTTTGCAAGTTTAAAACAGCAGTTTTATCGTGATTTCACAAAAATCCACCGTTTCGAACGAAAGAAACCTGAATTTATCAGTTTGAATAGTTAAAAACAGCGTTTTTCTATGTTTTTGCAAGTTTAAAACAGCAATTTTATCGTCGTTTCTCATAAAACGCCGTTTCACACGAAAGAAACATGAAATTGTCAGTTTGAATAGTTAAAAACAGCGTTTTTCTATGTTTTTGCAAGTTTAAAACAGCAATTTTATCGTCATTTCTCATAAATCGCCGTTTCACACGAAAGAAACCTGAATTTATAAGTTTGAATAGTTAAAAACAGCGTTTTTCCATGTTTTTGCAAGTTTAAAACAGCAATTTTATCGTCATTTCTCATAAATCGCCGTTTCACACGAAAGAAACCTGAATTTATCAGTTTGAATAGTTAAAACAGCGTTTTTCTATGTTTTTGCAAGTTTAAAACAGAAATTTTATCGTCATTTCTCATAAATCGCCGTTTCACACGAAAGAAACATGAATTTATCAGTTTGAATAGTTCAAAACAGCGTTTTTCTATGTTTTTGCAAGTTTAAAACAGCAGTTTTATCGTGATTTCACAAAAATCCACCGTTTCGAACGAAAGAAACCTGAATTTATCAGTTTGAATAGTTAAAAACAGCGTTTTTCTATGTTTTTGCAAGTTTAAAACAGCAATTTTATCGTCATTTCTCATAAATCGCCGTTTCACACGAAAGAAACATGAATTTGTCAGTTTGAATAGTTCAAAACAGCGTTTTTATATGTTTTTTCATGTTTAAAACAGCAATTTTATCGTCATTTCTCATAAATCGCCGTTTCACACGAAAGAAACCTGAATTTATAAGTTTGAATAGTTAAAAACAGCGTTTTTCCATGTTTTTGCAAGTTTAAAACAGCAATTTTATCGTCATTTCTCATAAATCGCCGTTTCACACGAAAGAAACCTGAATTTATCAGTTTGAATAGTTAAAACAGCGTTTTTCTATGTTTTTGCAAGTTTAAAACAGAAATTTTATCGTCATTTCTCATAAATCGCCGTTTCACACGAAAGAAACATGAATTTATCAGTTTGAATAGTTCAAAACAGCGTTTTTCTATGTTTTTGCAAGTTTAAAACAGCAGTTTTATCGTGATTTCACAAAAATCCACCGTTTCGAACGAAAGAAACCTGAATTTATCAGTTTGAATAGTTAAAAACAGCGTTTTTCTATGTTTTTGCAAGTTTAAAACAGCAATTTTATCGTCATTTCTCATAAATCGCCGTTTCACACGAAAGAAACATGAATTTGTCAGTTTGAATAGTTCAAAACAGCGTTTTTATATGTTTTTTCATGTTTAAAACAGCAATTTTATCGTCATTTCTCATAAATCGCCGTTTCACACGAAAGAAACCTGAATTTATAAGTTTGAATAGTTAAAAACAGCGTTTTTCCATGTTTTTGCAAGTTTAAAACAGCAATTTTATCGTCATTTCTCATAAATCGCCGTTTCACACGAAAGAAACCTGAATTTATCAGTTTGAATAGTTAAAACAGCGTTTTTCTATGTTTTTGCAAGTTTAAAACAGAAATTTTATCGTCATTTCTCATAAATCGCCGTTTCACACGAAAGAAACATGAATTTATCAGTTTGAATAGTTCAAAACAGCGTTTTTCTATGTTTTTGCAAGTTTAAAACAGCAGTTTTATCGTGATTTCACAAAAATCCACCGTTTCGAACGAAAGAAACCTGAATTTATCAGTTTGAATAGTTAAAAACAGCGTTTTTCTATGTTTTTGCAAGTTTAAAACAGCAATTTTATCATCATTTCTCATAAATCGCCGTTTCACACGAAAGAAACATGAATTTGTCAGTTTGAATAGTTCAAAACAGCGTTTTTATATGTTTTTTCATGTTTAAAACAGCAATTTTATCGTCATTTCTCATAAATCGCCGTTTCACACGAAAGAAACCTGAATTTATAAGTTTGAATAGTTAAAAACAGCGTTTTTCCATGTTTTTGCAAGTTTAAAACAGCAATTTTATCGTCATTTCTCATAAATCGCCGTTTCACACGAAAGAAACCTGAATTTATCAGTTTGAATAGTTAAAACAGCGTTTTTCTATGTTTTTGCAAGTTTAAAACAGAAATTTTATCGTCATTTCTCATAAATCGCCGTTTCACACGAAAGAAACATGAATTTATCAGTTTGAATAGTTCAAAACAGCGTTTTTCTATGTTTTTGCAAGTTTAAAACAGCAGTTTTATCGTGATTTCACAAAAATCCACCGTTTCGAACGAAAGAAACCTGAATTTATCAGTTTGAATAGTTAAAAACAGCGTTTTTCTATGTTTTTGCAAGTTTAAAACAGCAATTTTATCGTCATTTCTCATAAATCGCCGTTTCACACGAAAGAAACATGAATTTGTCAGTTTGAATAGTTCAAAACAGCGTTTTTATATGTTTTTTCATGTTTAAAACAGCAATTTTATCGTCATTTCTCATAAATCGCCGTTTCACACGAAAGAAACATGAATTTGTCAGTTTGAATAGTTGAAAACAGCGTTTTTCTATGTTTTTGCAATATTAAAACAGCAATTATATCGTCATTTCTCATAAATCGCCGTTTCACACGAAAGAAACATGAATTTGTCAGTTTGAATAGTTCAAAACAGCGTTTTTCTATGTTTTTTCATGTTTAAAACAGCAATTTTATCGTCATTTCTCATAAATCGCCGTTTCACACGAAAGAAACATGAATTTGTCAGTTTGAATAGTTCAAAACAGCGTTTTTCTATGTTTTTGCAAGTTTAAAACAGCAATTTTATCGTCATTTCTCATAAATCGCCGTTTCACACGAAAGAAATATGAATTTGTCAGTTTGAATAGTTCAAAACAGCGTTTTTCTATGTTTTTTCATGTTTAAAACAGCAATTTTATCGTCATTTCTCATAAATCGCCGTTTCACACGAAAGAAACATGAATTTGTCAGTTTAAATAGTTGAAAACAGCGTTTTTCTATGTTTTTGCAAGTTTAAAACAGCAATTTTATCGTCATTTCTCATAAATCGCCGTTTCACACGAAAGAAACATGAATTTGTCAGTTTGAATAGTTCAAAACAGCGTTTTTCTATGTTTTTTCATGTTTAAAACAGCAATTTTATCGTCATTTCTCATAAATCGCCGTTTCACACGAAAGAAACATGAATTTGTCAGTTTGAATAGTTGAAAACAGCGTTTTTCTATGTTTTTGCAAGTTTAAAACAGCAATTTTATCGTCATTTCTCATAAATCGCCGTTTCACACGAAAGAAACATGAATTTGTCAGTTTGAATAGTTGAAAACAGCGTTTTTCTATGTTTTTGCAAGTTTAAAACAGCAATTTTATCGTCATTTCTCATAAATCGCCGTTTCGCACGAAAGAAACATGAATTTGTCAGTTTGAATAGTTCAAAACAGCGTTTTTTCTATGTTTTTGCAAGTTTAAAACAGCAATTTTATCGTCGTTTCTCATAAAACGCCGTTTCACACGAAAGAAACATGAAATTGTCAGTTTGAATAGTTAAAAACAGCGTTTTTCTATGTTTTTTCATGTTGAAAACAGCAATTTTATCGTCATTTCTCATAAATCGCCGTTTCACACGAAAGAAACATGAATTTATCAGTTTGAATAGTTGAAAACAGCGTTTTTCTATGTTTTTGCAAGTTTAAAACAGCAATTTTATCGTCATTTCTCATAAATCGCCGTTTCACACGAAAGTAACATGAATTTGTCAGTTTGAATAGTTCAAAACGGCGTTTTTCTATGTTTTTTCATGTTGAAAACAGCAATTTTATCGTCATTTCTCATAAATCGCCGTTTCACACGAAAGAAACATGAATTTGTCAGTTTGAATAGTTCAAAACAGCGTTTTTCTATGTTTTTGCAAGTTTAAAACAGCAATTTTATCGTCATTTCTCATAAAACGCCGTTTCACACGAAAGAAACCTGAATTTATCAGTTTGAATAGTTAAAACAGCGTTTTTCTATGTTTTTGCAAGTTTAAAACAGCAATTTTATCGTCATTTCTCATAAATCGCCGTTTCACACGAAAGAAACATGAATTTGTCAGTTTGAATAGTTGAAAACAGCGTTTTTCTATGTTTTTGCAAGTTTAAAACAGCAATTTTATCGTCATTTCTCATAAATCGCCGTTTCACACGAAAGAAACATGAATTTGTCAGTTTGAATAGTTCAAAACAGCGTTTTTCTATGTTTTTGCAAGTTTAAAACAGCAATTTTATCGTCATTTCTCATAAAACGCCGCTTCACACGAAAGAAACCTGAATTTATCAGTTTGAATAGTTCAAAACAGCGTTTTTCTATGTTTTTGCAAGTTTAAAACAGAAATTTTATCGTCATTTCTCATAAATCGCCGTTTCACACGAAAGAAACATGAATTTATCAGTTTGAATAGTTCAAAACAGCGTTTTTCTATGTTTTTGCAAGTTTAAAACAGCAGTTTTATCGTGATTTCACAAAAATCCACCGTTTCGAACGAAAGAAACCTGAATTTATCAGTTTGAATATTTAAAAACAGCGTTTTTCTATGTTTTTGCAAGTTTAAAACAGCAATTTTATCGTCATTTCTCATAAATCGCCGTTTCACACGAAAGAAACATGAATTTGTCAGTTTGAATAGTTGAAAACAGCGTTTATCTATGTTTTTTCATGTTTAAAACAGCAATTTTATCGTCATTTCTCATAAATCGCCGTTTCACACGAAAGAAACATGAATTTGTCAGTTTGAATAGTTGAAAACAGCGTTTTTCTATGTTTTTGCAAGTTTAAAACAGCAATTTTATCGTCATTTCTCATAAATCGCCGTTTCACACGAAAGAAACCTGAATTTATCAGTTTGAATAGTTAAAAACAGCGTTTTTCTATGTTTTTGCAAGTTTAAAACAGCAATTTTATCGTCATTTCTCATAAATCGCCGTTTCACACGAAAGAAACATGAATTTGTCAGTTTGAATAGTTCAAAACAGCGTTTTTCTATGTTTTTGCAAGTTTAAAACAGCAATTTTATCGTCGTTTCTCATAAAACGCCGTTTCACACGAAAGAAACATGAAATTGTCAGTTTGAATAGTTAAAAACAGCGTTTTTCTATGTTTTTGCAAGTTTAAAACAGCAATTTTATCGTCATTTCTCATAAATCGCCGTTTCACACGAAAGAAACATGAATTTATCAGTTTGAATAGTTCAAAACAGCGTTTTTCTATGTTTTTGCAAGTTTAAAACAGAAGTTTTATCGTGATTTCACAAAAATCCACCGTTTTGAACGAAAGAAACATGAATTTATCAGTTTGAATAGTTAAAAACAGCGTTTTTCCATGTTTTTGCAAGTTTAAAACAGAAGTTTTATCGTGATTTCACAAAAATCCACCGTTTCGAACGAAAGAAACATGAATTTATCAGTTTGAATAGTTAAAAACAGCGTTTTTCTATGTTTTTGCAAGTTTAAAACAGCAATTTTATCGTCATTTCTCGTAAATCGCCGTTTCACACGAAAGAAACATGAATTTATCAGTTTGAATAGTTGAAAACAGCGTTTTTCTATGTTTTTGCAAGTTTAAAACAGCAATTTTATCGTCATTTCTCATAAATCGCCGTTTCACACGAAAGAAACATGAATTTGTCAGTTTGAATAGTTCAAAACAGCGTTTTTCTATGTTTTTTCATGTTTAAAACAGCAATTTTATCGTCATTTCTCATAAATCGCCGTTTCACACGAAAGAAACATGAATTTTTCAGTTTGAATAGTTGAAAACAGCGTTTTTCTATGTTTTTGCAAGTTTAAAACAGCAATTTTATCGTCATTTCTCATAAATCGCCGTTTCACACGAAAGAAACATGAATTTGTCAGTTTGAATAGTTCAAAACAGCGTTTTTCTATGTTTTTTCATGTTTAAAACAGCAATTTTATCGTCATTTCTCATAAATCGCCGTTTCACACGAAAGAAACATGAATTTGTCAGTTTGAATAGTTGAAAACAGCGTTTTTCTATGTTTTTGCAAGTTTAAAACAGCAATTTTATCGTCATTTCTCATAAATCGCCGTTTCACACGAAAGAAACATGAATTTGTCAGTTTGAATAGTTCAAAACAGCGTTTTTCTATGTTTTTGCAAGTTTAAAACAGCAATTTTATCGTCGTTTCTCATAAAACGCCGTTTCACACGAAAGAAATATGAAATTGTCAGTTTGAATAGTTAAAAACAGCGTTTTTCTATGTTTTTGCAAGTTTAAAACAGCAATTTTATCGTCATTTCTCATAAATCGCCGTTTCACACGAAAGAAACCTGAATTTTTCAGTTTGAATAGTTAAAAACAGCGTTTTTCTATGTTTTTGCAAGTTTAAAACAGCAATTTTATCGTCATTTCTCATAAATCGCCGTTTCACACGAAAGAAACATGAATTTATCAGTTTGAATAGTTCAAAACAGCGTTTTTTCTATGTTTTTGCAAGTTTAAAACAGAAGTTTTATCGTGATTTCACAAAAATCCACCGTTTCGAACGAAAGAAACATGAATTTATCAGTTTGAATAGTTAAAAACAGCGTTTTTCTATGTTTTTGCAAGTTTAAAACAGCAATTTTATCGTCATTTCTCATAAATCGCCGTTTCACACGAAAGAAACATGAATTTGTTAGTTTGAATAGTTGAAAACAGCGTTTTTCTATGTTTTTTCATGTTTAAAACAGCAATTTTATCGTCATTTCTCATAAATCGCCGTTTCACACGAAAGAAACATGAATTTGTCAGTTTGAATAGTTCAAAACAGCGTTTTTCTATGTTTTTTCATGTTTAAAACAGCAATTTTATCGTCATTTCTCATAAATCGCCGTTTCACACGAAAGAAACATGAATTTGTCAATTTGAATAGTTGAAAACAGCGTTTTTTCTATGTTTTTTCATGTTTAAAACAGCAATTTTATCGTCATTTCTCATAAATCGCCGTTTCACACGAAAGAAACATGAATTTGTCAGTTTGAATAGTTGAAAACAGCGTTTTTCTATGTTTTTGCAAGTTTAAAACAGCAATTTTATCGTCATTTCTCATAAATCGCCGTTTCACACGAAAGAAACATGAATTTGTCAGTTTGAATAGTTCAAAACAGCGTTTTTTCTATGTTTTTTCATGTTTAAAACAGCAATTTTATCGTCATTTCTCATAAATCGCCGTTTCACACGAAAGAAACATGAATTTGTCAGTTTGAATAGTTCCAAACAGCGTTTTTCTATGTTTTTTCATGTTTAAAACAGCAATTTTATCGTCATTTCTCATAAATCGCCGTTTCACACGAAAGAAACATGAATTTGTCAATTTGAATAGTTGAAAACAGCGTTTTTCTATGTTTTTGCAAGTTTAAAACAGCAATTTTATCGTCATTTCTCATAAATCGCCGTTTCACACGAAAGAAACATGAATTTGTCAGTTTGAATAGTTCAAAACAGCGTTTTTCTATGTTTTTTCATGTTTAAAACAGCAATTTTATCGTCATTTCTCATAAATCGCCGTTTCACACGAAAGAAACATGAATTTGTCAGTTTGAATAGTTGAAAACAGCGTTTTTCTATGTTTTTGCAAGTTTAAAACAGCAATTTTATCGTCATTTCTCATAAATCGCCGTTTCACACGAAAGAAACATGAATTTGTCAGTTTGAATAGTTCAAAACAGCGTTTTTCTATGTTTTTTCATGTTTAAAACAGCAATTTTATCGTCATTTCTCATAAATCGCCGTTTCACACGAAAGAAACATGAATTTGTCAGTTTGAATAGTTTGAAAACAGCGTTTTTCTATGTTTTTGCAAGTTTAAAACAGCAATTTTATCGTCATTTCTCATAAATCGCCGTTTCACACGAAAGAAACATAAATTTGTCAGTTTGAATAGTTCAAAACAGCGTTTTTCTATGTTTTTGCAAGTTTAAAACAGCAATTTTATCGTCATTTCTCATAAAACGCCGCTTCACACGAAAGAAACCTGAATTTATCAGTTTGAATAGTTCAAAACAGCGTTTTTCTATGTTTTTGCAAGTTTAAAACAGAAATTTTATCGTTATTTCTCATAAATCGCCGTTTCACACGAAAGAAACATGAATTTATCAGTTTGAATAGTTCAAAACAGCGTTTTTCTATGTTTTTGCAAGTTTAAAACAGAAGTTTTATCGTGATTTCACAAAAATCCACCGTTTCGAACGAAAGAAACATGAATTTATCAGTTTTGAATAGTTAAAAACAGCGTTTTTCTATGTTTTTGCAAGTTTAAAACAGCAATTTTATCGTCATTTCTCATAAATCGCCGTTTCACACGAAAGAAACATGAATTTATCAGTTTGAATAGTTAAAAACAGCGTTTTTTCTATGTTTTTGCAAGTTTAAAACAGCAATTTTATCGTCATTTCTCATAAATCGCCGTTTCACACGAAAGAAACATGAATTTGTCAGTTTGAATAGTTCAAAACAGCGTTTTTCTATGTTTTTTCATGTTTAAAACAGCAATTTTATCGTCATTTCTCATAAATCGCCGTTTCACACGAAAGAAACATGAATTTGTCAATTTGAATAGTTGAAAACAGCGTTTTTCTATGTTTTTGCAAGTTTCAAACAGCAATTTTATCGTCATTTCTCATAAATCGCCGTTTCACACGAAAGAAACATGAATTTGTCAGTTTGAATAGTTCAAAACAGCGTTTTTCTATGTTTTTCATGTTTAAAACAGCAATTTTATCGTCATTTCTCATAAATCGCCGTTACACACGAAAGAAACATGAATTTGTCAGTTTAAATAGTTCAAAACAGCGTTTTTCTATGTTTTTTCATGTTTAAAACAGCAATTTTATCGTCATTTCTCATAAATCGCCGTTTCACACGAAAGAAACATGAATTTGTCAGTTTGAATAGTTGAAAACAGCGTTTTTCTATGTTTTTGCAAGTTTAAAACAGCAATTTTATCGTCATTTCTCATAAATCGCCGTTTCACACGAAAGAAACCTGAGTTTATCAGTTTGAATAGTTAAAAACAGCGTTTTTCTATGTTTTTGCAAGTTTAAAACAGCAATTTTATCGTCATTTCTCAAAAATCGCCGTTTCACACGAAAGAAACATGAATTTGTCAGTTTGAATAGTTGAAAACAGCGTTTTTCTATGTTTTTGCCGTTTCACACGAAAGAAACATGAATTTGTCAGTTTGAATAGTTCAAAACAGCGTTTTTCTATGTTTTTGCAAGTTTTAAAACAGCAGTTTTATCGTGATTTCACAAAAATCCACCGTTTCGAACGAAAGAAACCTGAATTTATCAGTTTGAATAGTTAAAAACAGCGTTTTTCTATGTTTTTGCAAGTTTAAAACAGCAATTTTATCGTCATTTCTCATAATCGCCGTTTCACACGAAAGAAACATGAATTTGTCAGTTTGAATAGTTGAAAACAGCGTTTTTCTTTGTTTTTTCATATTTAAAACAGCAATTTTATCGTCATTTCTCATAAATCGCCGTTTCACACGAAAGAAACATGAATTTGTCAGTTTGAATAGTTGAAAACAGCGTTTTTCTATGTTTTTGCAAGTTTAAAACAGCAATTTTATCGTCATTTCTCATAAATCGCCGTTTCACACGAAAGAAACCTGAATTTATCAGTTTGAATAGTTAAAAACAGCGTTTTTCTATGTTTTTGCAAGTTTAAAACAGCAATTTTATCGTCATTTCTCATAAATCGCCGTTTCACACGAAAGAAACATGGATTTATCAGTTTGAATAGTTCAAAACAGCGTTTTTTTATGTTTTTGCAAGTTTAAAACAGAAGTTTAATCGTGATTTCACAAAAATCCACCGTTTCGAACGAAAGAAACATTAATTTATCAGTTTGAATAGTTAAAAACAGCGTTTTTCTATGTTTTTGCAAGTTTAAAACAGCAATTTTATCGTCATTTCTCATAACTCGCCGTTTCACACGAAAGAAACATGAATTTATCAGTTTGAATAGTTAAAAACAGCGTTTTTCTATGTTTTTGCAAGTTTAAAACAGCAATTTTATCGTCATTTCTCATAAATCGCCGTTTCACACGAAAGAAACATGAATTTGTCAGTTTGAATAGTTCAAAACAGCGTTTTTTCTATGTTTTTTCATGTTTAAAACAGCAATTTTATCGTCATTTCTCATAAATCGCCGTTTCACACGAAAGAAACATGAATTTGTCAATTTGAATAGTTGAAAACAGCGTTTTTCTATGTTTTTGCAAGTTTAAAACAGCAATTTTATCGTCATTTCTCATAAATCGCCGTTTCACACGAAAGAAACATGAATTTGTCAGTTTGAATAGTTCAAAACAGCGTTTTTCTATGTTTTTTTCATGTTTAAAACAGAAATTTTATCGTCATTTCTCATAAATCGCCGTTTCACACGAAAGAAACATGAATTTGTCAGTTTGAATAGTTGAAAACAGCGTTTTTCTATGTTTTTGCAAGTTTAAAACAGCAATTTTATCGTCATTTCTCATAAATCGCCGTTTCACACGAAAGAAACATGAATTTGTCAGTTTGAATAGTTCAAAACAGCGTTTTTCTATGTTTTTTCATGTTTAAAACAGCAATTTTATCGTCATTTCTCATAAATCGCCGTTTCACACGAAAGAAACATGAATTTGTCAGTTTGAATAGTTGAAAACAGCGTTTTTCTATGTTTTTGCAAGTTTAAAACAGCAATTTTATCGTCATTTCTCATAAATCGCCGTTTCACACGAAAGAAACCTGAATTTATCAGTTTGAATAGTTGAAAACAGCGTTTTTCTATGTTTTTTCATGTTTAAAACAGCAATTTTATCGTCATTTCTCATAAATCGCCGTTTCACACGAACGAAACATGAATTTGTCAGTTTGAATAGTTGAAAACAGCGTTTTTCTATGTTTTTTCATGTTTAAAACAGCAATTTTATCGTCATTTCTCATAAATCGCCGTTTCACACGAAAGAAACATGAATTTGTCAGTTTGAATAGTTCAAAACAGCGTTTTTTCTATGTTTTTTCATGTTTAAAACAGCAATTTTATCGTCATTTCTCATAAATCGCCGTTTCACACGAAAGAAACATGAATTTGTCAATTTGAATAGTTGAAAACAGCGTTTTTCTATGTTTTTGCAAGTTTAAAACAGCAATTTTATCGTCATTTCTCATAAATCGCCGTTTCACACGAAAGAAACATGAATTTGTCAGTTTGAATAGTTGAAAACAGCGTTTTTCTATGTTTTTGCAAGTTTAAAACAGCAATTTTATCGTCATTTCTCATAAATCGCCGTTTCACACGAAAGAAACCTGAATTTATCAGTTTGAATAGTTAAAAACAGCGTTTTTCTATGTTTTTGCAAGTTTAAAACAGCAATTTTATCGTCATTTCTCATAAATCGCCGTTTCACACGAAAGAAACATGGATTTATCAGTTTGAATAGTTCAAAACAGCGTTTTTTTTATGTTTTTGCAAGTTTAAAACAGAAGTTTAATCGTGATTTCACAAAAATCCACCGTTTCGAACGAAAGAAACATTAATTTATCAGTTTGAATAGTTAAAAACAGCGTTTTTCTATGTTTTTGCAAGTTTAAAACAGCAATTTTATCGTCATTTCTCATAACTCGCCGTTTCACACGAAAGAAACATGAATTTATCAGTTTGAATAGTTAAAAACAGCGTTTTTCTATGTTTTTGCAAGTTTAAAACAGCAATTTTATCGTCATTTCTCATAAATCGCCGTTTCACACGAAAGAAACATGAATTTGTCAGTTTGAATAGTTCAAAACAGCGTTTTTCTATGTTTTTTCATGTTTAAAACAGCAATTTTATCGTCATTTCTCATAAATCGCCGTTTCACACGAAAGAAACATGAATTTGTCAATTTGAATAGTTGAAAACAGCGTTTTTCTATGTTTTTGCAAGTTTAAAACAGCAATTTTATCGTCATTTCTCATAAATCGCCGTTTCACACGAAAGAAACATGAATTTGTCAGTTTGAATAGTTCAAAACAGCGTTTTTCTATGTTTTTTTCATGTTTAAAACAGAAATTTTATCGTCATTTCTCATAAATCGCCGTTTCACACGAAAGAAACATGAATTTGTCAGTTTGAATAGTTGAAAACAGCGTTTTTCTATGTTTTTGCAAGTTTAAAACAGCAATTTTATCGTCATTTCTCATAAATCGCCGTTTCACACGAAAGAAACATGAATTTGTCAGTTTGAATAGTTCAAAACAGCGTTTTTTCTATGTTTTTTCATGTTTAAAACAGCAATTTTATCGTCATTTCTCATAAATCGCCGTTTCACACGAAATAAACATGAATTTGTCAGTTTGAATAGTTGAAAACAGCGTTTTTCTATGTTTTTTCATGTTTAAAACAGCAATTTTATCGTCATTTCTCATAAATCGCCGTTTCACACGAACGAAACATGAATTTGTCAGTTTGAATAGTTGAAAACAGCGTTTTTCTATGTTTTTTCATGTTTAAAACAGCAATTTTATCGTCATTTCTCATAAATCGCCGTTTCACACGAAAGAAACATGAATTTGTCAGTTTGAATAGTTCAAAACAGCGTTTTTCTATGTTTTTTCATGTTTAAAACAGCAATTTTATCGTCATTTCTCATAAATCGCCGTTTCACACGAAAGAAACATGAATTTGTCAATTTGAATAGTTGAAAACAGCGTTTTTCTATGTTTTTTCATGTTTAAAACAGCAATTTTATCGTCATTTCTCATAAATCGCCGTTTCACACGAAAGAAACATGAATTTGTCAGTTTGAATAGTTGAAAACAGCGTTTTTTCTATGTTTTTGCAAGTTTAAAACAGCAATTTTATCGTCATTTCTCATAAATCGCCGTTTCACACGAAAGAAACATGAATTTGTCAGTTTGAATAGTTCAAAACAGCGTTTTTCTATGTTTTTTCATGTTTAAAACAGCAATTTTATCGTCATTTCTCATAAATCGCCGTTTCACACGAAAGAAACATGAATTTGTCAGTTTGAATAGTTCAAAACAGCGTTTTTCTATGTTTTTTCATGTTTAAAACAGCAACTTTATCGTCATTTCTCATAAATCGCCGTTTCACACGAAAGAAACATGAATTTGTCAATTTGAATAGTTGAAAACAGCGTTTTTCTATGTTTTTGCAAGTTTAAAACAGCAATTTTATCGTCATTTCTCATAAATCGCCGTTTCACACGAAAGAAACATGAATTTGTCAGTTTGAATAGTTCAAAACAGCGTTTTTCTATGTTTTTTCATGTTTAAAACAGCAATTTTATCGTCATTTCTCATAAATCGCCGTTTCACACGAAAGAAACATGAATTTGTCAGTTTGAATAGTTGAAAACAGCGTTTTTCTATGTTTTTGCAAGTTTAAAACAGCAATTTTATCGTCATTTCTCATAAATCGCCGTTTCACACGAAAGAAACATGAATTTGTCAGTTTGAATAGTTCAAAACAGCGTTTTTCTATGTTTTTTCATGTTTAAAACAGCAATTTTATCGTCATTTCTCATAAATCGCCGTTTCACACGAAAGAAACATGAATTTGTCAGTTTGAATAGTTGAAAACAGCGTTTTTCTATGTTTTTGCAAGTTTAAAACAGCAATTTTATCGTCATTTCTCATAAATCGCCGTTTCACACGAAAGAAACCTGAATTTATCAGTTTGAATAGTTAAAAACAGCGTTTTTCTATGTTTTTGCAAGTTTAAAACAGCAATTTTATCGTCATTTCTCAAAAATCGCCGTTTCACACGAAAGAAACATGAATTTGTCAGTTTGAATAGTTCAAAACAGCGTTTTTCTATGTTTTTTCATGTTTAAAACAGCAATTTTATCGTCATTTCTCATAAATCGCCGTTTCACACGAAAGAAACATGAATTTGTCAGTTTGAATAGTTGAAAACAGCGTTTTTCTATGTTTTTGCAAGTTTAAAACAGCAATTTTATCGTCATTTCTCATAAATCGCCATTTCACACGAAAGAAACATAAATTTGTCAGTTTGAATAGTTCAAAACAGCGTTTTTCTATGTTTTTGCAAGTTTAAAACAGCAATTTTATCGTCATTTCTCATAAAACGCCGC
>CAWWDY010001193.1:0-69141 GCA_963942605.1 Poecilus cupreus | reverse complement strand
ACCGTTTTCAAGTATTTAAACTGTCATATTCATGTTTCTGTCGTGTATAATAGCTAATTTTGGTGAAAGCAAGATAAAAATGCTGTTTTGAGCATGCAAAAGCATACAAAACACCGTTTTAAAGTATTTAAACTGTCATATTCATGTATATGTCGTGTGTAATAGCTTATGTTTGCAAAATTAAGATAAAATAGCTGTTTTCAGCTTGCAAGAACATACAAAATGCTGTTTTCAAGTATTTAAACTGTCATATTCATGTTTCTGTCGTGTATAATAGCTAATGTTGGTGAAAGCAAGATAAAAATGCTGTTTTAAGCATATAAAAGCATACAAAACACCGTTTCCAAGTATTTAAACTGTCATATTCATGTATATGTCGTGTGTAATGGCTTATGTTTGCAAAATCAAGATAAAATAGCTGTTTTTAGCTTGCAAAAACATACAAAATGCTGTTTTCAAATATTTAAACTGTCATATTCATGTTTCTGTCGTGTATAATAGCTAATGTTGGTGAAAGCAAGATAAAAATGCTGTTTTAAGCATGCAAAAGCATACAAAACACCGTTTTCAAGTATTTAAACTGTCATATTCATGTTTCTGTCGTGTATAATAGCTAATGTTGGTGAAAGCAAGATAAAAATGCTGTTTTAAGCATACAAAAGCATACAAAACACCGTTTTTAAGTATTTAAATTGTCATATTCATGTATATGTCGTGTGTAATGGCTTATGTTTGCAAAATCAAGATAAAATAGCTGTTATCAGCTTGCAAAAACATACAAAATTCTGTTTTCAAATATTTAAACTGTCATATTCATGTTTCTGTTGTGTATAATAGCTAATGTTGGTGAAAGCAAGATAAAAATGCTGTTTTAAGCATGCAAAAGCATACAAAACACCGTTTTCAAGTATTTAAACTGTCATATTCATGTATATGTCGTGTGTAATAGCTTATGTTTGCAAAATCAAGATAAAATAGCTGTTTTCAGCTTTCAAAAACATACAAAATGCTGTTTTCAAGAATTTAAACTGTCATATTCATGTTTCTGTTGTATATAATAGCTAATGTTGGTGAAAGCAAGATAAAAATGCTGTTTTAAGCATGCAAAAGCATACAAAACACCGTTTTCAAGTATTTAAACTGTCATATTCATGTTTCTGTCGTGTATAATAGCTAATGTTGGTGAAAGCAAGATAAAAATGCTGTTTTAAGCATACAAAAGCATACAAAACACCGTTTTTAAGTATTTAAACTGTCATATTCATGTATATGTCGTTTGTAATGGCTTATGTTTGCAAAATCAAGATAAAATAGCTGTTATCAGCTTGCAAAAACATACAAAATTCTGTTTTCAAATATTTAAACTGTCATATTCATGTTTATGTCGTGTATAATAGCTAATGTTGGTGAAAGCAAGATAAAAATGCTGTTTTAAGCATGCAAAAGCACACAAAACACCGTTTTCAAGTATTTAAACTGTCATATTCATGTATATGTCGTGTGTAATGGCTTATATTTGCAAAATCAAGATAAAATAGCTGTTTTCAGGTTGCAAAAACATACAAAATGCTGTTTTCAAGTATTTAAATTGTCATATTCAGGTTTCTGTCTTGCATAATAGCTAATGTTGGTGAAAGCAAGATAAAAATGCTGTTTTAAGCTTGCAAAAGCATACAAAACACCGTTTGCAAGTATTTAAACTGTCATATTCATGTTTCTGTCGTGTATAATAGCTAATGTTGGTGAAAGCAAGACAAAAATGCTGTTTTAAGCATGCAAAAGCACACAAAACACCGTTTTCAAGTATTTAAACTGTCATATTCATGTATATGTCGTGTGTAATGGCTTATGTTTGCAAAATCAAGATAAAATAGCTGTTTTCAGCTTACAAAAACATACAAAATGCTGTTTTCAAGTATTTAAACTGTCATATTCATTTTCTGTCGTGTATAATAGCTAATGTTGGTGAAAGCAAGATAAAAATGGTGTTTTAAGCATGCAAAAGCATACAAAACACCGTTTTGAAGTATTTAAACTGTCATATTCATGTTTCTGTCCTGTATAATAGCTAATGTTGGTAAAAGCAAGATAAAAATGCTATTTAAGCATACAAAAGCATACAAAACACCGTTTTTAAATATTTAAACTGTCATATTCATGTATACGTCGTGTGTAATAGCTTATGTTTTGCAAAATCAAGAGAAAATAGCTGTTTTCAGCTTGCAAAAACATACAAAATGCTGTTTTCAAATATTTAAACTGTCATATTCATGTTTATGTCGTGTATAATAGCTAATGTTGGTGAAAGCAAGATAAAAATGCTGTTTTAAGCATGCAAAAGCACACAAAACACCGTTTTCAAGTATTTAAACTGTCATATTCATGTATATGTCGTGTGTAATGGCTTATATTTGCAAAATCAAGATAAAATAGCTGTTTTCAGGTTGCAAAAACATACAAAATGCTGTTTTCAAGTATTTAAATTGTCATATTCAGGTTTCTGTCTTGCATAATAGCTAATGTTGGTGAAAGCAAGATAAAAATGCTGTTTTAAGCTTGCAAAAGCATACAAAACACCGTTTGCAAGTATTTAAACTGTCATATTCATGTTTCTGTCGTGTATAATAGCTAATGTTGGTGAAAGCAAGACAAAAATGCTGTTTTAAGCATGCAAAAGCACACAAAACACCGTTTTCAAGTATTTAAACTGTCATATTCATGTATATGTCGTGTGTAATGGCTTATGTTTGCAAAATCAAGATAAAATAGCTGTTTTCAGCTTACAAAAACATACAAAATGCTGTTTTCAAGTATTTAAACTGTCATATTCATTTTCTGTCCTGTATAATAGCTAATGTTGGTGAAAGCAAGATAAAAATGGTGTTTTAAGCATGCAAAAGCATACAAAACACCGTTTTCAAGTATTTAAACTGTCATATTCATGTTTCTGTCGTGTATAATAGCTAATTTTGGTGAAAGCAAGATAAAAATGCTGTTTTAAGCATGCAAAAGCATACAAAACACCGTTTTCAAGTATTTAAACTGTCATATTCATGTATATGTCGTGTGTAATAGCTTATGTTTGCAAAATCAAGATAAAATAGCTGTTTTCAGCTTGCAAAAACATACAAAATGCTGTTTTCAAGTATTTAAACTGTCATATTCATGTTTCTGTCGTGTATAATAGCTAATGTTGGTGAAAGCAAGATAAAAATGCTGTTTTAAGCATACAAAAGCATACAAAACACCGTTTCCAAGTATTTAAACTGTCATATTCATGTATATGTCGTGTGTAATGGCTTATGTTTGCAAAATCAAGATAAAATAGCTGTTTTCAGCTTGCAAAAACATACAAAATGCTGTTTTCAAGTATTTAAATTGTCATATTCAGGTTTCTGTCTTGCATAATAGCTAATGTTGGTGAAAGCAAGATAAAAATGCTGTTTTAAGCATGCAAAAGCATACAAAACACCGTTTGCAAGTATTTAAACTGTCATATTCATGTTGGTGTCGTGTATAATAGCTAATGTTGGTGAAAGCAAGACAAAAATGCTGTTTTAAGCATGCAAAAGCACACAAAACACCGTTTTCAAGTATTTAAACTGTCATATTCATGTATATGTCGTGTGTAATAGCTTATGTTTGCAAAATCAAGATAAAATAGCTGTTTTCAGCTTGCAAAAACATACAAAATGCTGTTTTCAAGTATTTCAACTGTCATATTCATGTTTCTGTCGTGTATAATAGCTAATGTTGGTGAAAGCAAGATAAAAATGCTGTTTTAAGCATGCAAAAGCATACAAAACACCGTTTTCAAGTATTTAAACTGTCATATTCATGTATATGTCGTGTGTAATAGCTTATGTTTGCAAAATCAAGATAAAATAGCTGTTTTCAGCTTGCAAAAACATACAAAATGCTGTTTTCAAGTATTTCAACTGTCATATTCATGTTTCTGTCGTGTATAATAGCTAATGTTGGTGAAAGCAAGATAAAAATGCTATTTAAGCATACAAAAGCATACAAAACACCGTTTTTAAATATTTAAACTGTCATATTCATGTATACGTCGTGTGTAATGGCTTATGTTTGCAAAATCAAGAGAAAATAGCTGTTTTCAGCTTGCAAAAACATACAAAATGCTGTTTTCAAATATTTAAACTGTCATATTCATGTTTCTGTTGTGTATAATAGCTAATGTTGGTGAAACCAAGATAAAAATGCTGTTTTAAACATGCAAAAGCACACAAAACCCCGTTTTCAAGTATTAAAACTGTCATATTCATGTATATGTCGTGTGTAATGGCTTATGTTTGCAAAATCAAGATAAAATAGCTGTTTTCAGCTTGCAAAAACATACAAAATGCTGTTTTCAAGTATTTAAACTGTCACATTCATGTTTCTGTCGTGTATAATAGCTAATGTTGGTGCAAGCAAGATAAAAATGATGTTTTAAGCATGCAAAAGCATACAAAACACCGTTTTCAGGTATTTAAACTGTCATATTCACGTTTCTGTCGTGTATAATAGCTAATGTTGGTAAAAGCAAGATAAAAATGCTGTTTTAAGCATGCAAAAGCATACAAAGCACCGGTTTCAAGTATTTAAACTGTCATATTTATGTATACGTCGTGTGTAAGGGCTTATGTTTGCAAAATCAAGATAAGAAAGCTGTTTTCAGTTTGCAAAAACATACAAAATGCTGTTTTCAAGTATTTAAACTGTCATATTCATGTTTCTGTCTTGCATAATAGCTAATGTTGGTGAAAGCAAGATAAAATGCTGTTTTAAGCATGCAAAAGCATACAAAACACCGTTTGCAAGTATTTAAACTGTCATATTCATGTTTCTGTCGTGTATAATAGCTAATAATGGTGAAAGCAAGACAAAAATGCTGTTTTAAGCATGCAAAAGCACACAAAACACCGTTTTCAAGTATTTAAACTGTCATATTCATGTATATGTCGTGTGTAATGGCTTATGTTTGCAAAATCAAGATAAAATAGCTGTTTTCAGCTTAAAAAACATACAAAATGCTGTTTTCAAGTATTTAAACTGTCATATTCATGTTTCTGTCGTGTATAATAGCTAATGTTGGTGAAAGCAAGACAAAAATGCTGTTTTAAGCATGAAAAAGCATACAAAGCACCGTTTTCAAGTATTTAAACTGTGATATTCATGTTTCTGTCGTGTATAATAGCTAATGTTGGTGAAAGCAAGACAAAAATGCTGTTTTAAGCATGCAAAAGCACACAAAACACCGTTTTCAAGTATTTAAACTGTCATATTCATGTATATGTCGTGTGTAATGGCTTATGTTTGCAAAATCAAGATAAAATAGCTGTTTTCAGCTTACAAAAACATACAAAATGCTGTTTTCAAGTATTTAAACTGTCATATTCATGTTTCTGTCGTGTATAATAGCTAATGTTGGTGAAAGCAAGACAAAAATGCTGTTTTAAGCATGAAAAAGCATACAAAGCACCGTTTTCAAGTATTTAAACTGTCATATTCATGTATATGTCGTGTGTAAGGGCTTATGTTTGCAAAATCAAAATGAAATAGCTGTTTTCAGCTTGCAAAAACATACAAAATGCTGTTTTCAAGTATTTAAACTGTCATATTCATGTTTCTGTCGTGTATAATAGCTAATGTTGGTGAAAGCAAGATAAAAATGCTATTTAAGCATACAAAAGCATACAAAACACCGTTTTTAAATATTTAAACTGTCATATTCATGTACACGTCGTGTGTAATGGCTTATGTTTGCAAAATCAAGAGAAAATAGCTGTTTTCAGCTTGCAAAAACATACAAAATGCTGTTTTCAAATATTTAAACTGTCATATTCATGTTTCTGTTGTGTATAATAGCTAATGTTGGTGAAACCAAGATAAAAATGCTGTTTTAAACATGCAAAAGCACACAAAACACCGTTTTCAAGTATTAAAACTGTCATATTCATGTATATGTCGTGTGTAATGGCTTATGTTTGCAAAATCAAGATAAAATAGCTGTTTTCAGCTTGCAAAAACATACAAAATGCTGTTTTCAAGTATTTAAACTGTCATATTCATGTTTCTGTCGTGTATAAAAGCTAATGTTGGTGAAAGCAAGATAAAAATGATGTTTTAAGCATGCAAAAGCATACAAAACACCGTTTTCAGGTATTTAAACTGTCATATTCACGTTTCTGTCGTGTATAATAGCTAATGTTGGTAAAAGCAAGATAAAAATGCTGTTTTAAGCATGCAAAAGCATACAAAGCACCGGTTTCAAGTATTTAAACTGTCATATTTATGTATACGTCGTGTGTAAGGGCTTATGTTTGCAAAATCAAGATAAGAAAGCTGTTTTCAGTTTGCAAAAACATACAAAATGCTGTTTTCAAGTATTTAAACTGTCATATTCATGTTTCTGTCTTGCATAATAGCTAATGTTGGTGAAAGCAAGATAAAAATGCTGTTTTAAGCATGCAAAAGCATACAAAACACCGTTTGCAAGTATTTAAACTGTCATATTCATGTTTCTGTCGTGTATAATAGCTAATATTGGTGAAAGCAAGACAAAAATGCTGTTTTAAGCATGCAAAAGCACACAAAACACCGTTTTCAAGTATTTAAACTGTCATATTCATGTATATGTCGTGTGTAATGGCTCATGTTTGCAAAATCAAGATAAAATAGCTGTTTTCAGCTTAAAAAACATACAAAATGCAGTTTTCAAGTATTTAAACTGTCATATTCATGTTTCTGTCGTGTATAATAGCTAATGTTGGTGAAAGCAAGACAAAAATGCTGTTTTAAGCATGAAAAAGCATACAAAGCACCGTTTTCAAGTATTTAAACTGTCATATTCATGTTTCTGTCGTGTATAATAGCTAATGTTGGTGAAAGCAAGACAAAAATGCTGTTTTAAGCATGCAAAAGCACACAAAACACCGTTTTCAAGTATTTAAACTGTCATATTCATGTATATGTCGTGTGTAATGGCTTATGTTTGCAAAATCAAGATAAAATAGCTGTTTTCAGCTTACAAAAACATACAAAATGCTGTTTTTCAAGTATTTAAACTGTCATATTCATGTTTCTGTCGTGTATAATAGCTAATGTTGGTGAAAGCAAGACAAAAATGCTGTTTTAAGCATGAAAAAGCATACAAAGCACCGTTTTCAAGTATTTAAACTGTCATATTCATGTATATGTCGTGTGTAAGGGCTTATGTTTGCAAAATCAAAATGAAATAGCTGTTTTCAGCTTGCAAAAACATACAAAATGCTGTTTTCAAGTATTTAAACTGTCATATTCATGTTTCTGTCATGTATAATAGCTAATGTTGGTTAAAGTAAGATAAAAATGCTGTTTTAAGCATACAAAAGCATACAAAACACCGTTTTCAAGTATTTAAACTGTCATATTCAAGTATATGTCGCGTGTAATGGCTTATGTTTGCAAAATCAAGATAAAATAGTTGTTTTCAGCTTGCAAAAGCATACAAAATGCTGTTTTCAAATATTTAAACTGTCATATTCATGTTTCTGTTGTGTATAATAGCTAATGTTGGTGAAACCAAGATAAAAATGCTGTTTTAAACATGCAAAAGCACACAAAACACCGTTTTCAAGTATTAAAACTGTCATATTCATGTTTCTGTCGTGTATAATAGCTAATGTTGGTGAAAGCAAGATAAAAATGCAGTTTTAAGAATGCAAAAGCATACAAAACACCGTTTTCAAGTATTTAAACTGTCATATTCATGTATATGTCGTGTGTAATGGCTTATGTTTGCAAAATCAAGATAAAATAGCTGTTTTCAGCTTGCAAAAACATACAAAATGCTGTTTCCAAGTATTTAAACTGTCATATTCATGTTTCTGTTGTGTATAATAGCTAATGTTGGTGAAAGCAAGATAAAAATTCTGTTTTAAGCATGCAAGGGCAAACAAAACACCGTTTTCAAGTATTTAAACTGTCATTATCATGTATATGTCGTGTGTAATGGCTTTTGTTTGCAAAATCGAGATGAAATAGCTGTTTTCAGCTTGCAAAAACATACAAAATACTGTTTTCAAGTTTTTAAACTGTCATATTCATGTTTCTGTCGTGTATAATAGCTAATGTTGGTAAAGGCAAGATAAAAATGCTGTTTTAAGTATGCAAAAGCATACAAAACACCGTTTTCAAGTATTTAAATAGTCATATTCATGTTTCTGTCGTGTATAATAGCTAAAGTTGGTGAAAGCTAGATAAAAATGCTGTTTTAAGCATGCAAAAGCATACAAAACACCGTTTTTAAGTATTTAAACTGTCATATTCATATATATGTCGTGTGTAATGGCTTATGTTTGCAAAATCAAGATAAAAAAGCTGTTTTCAGCTTGCAAAAACATACAAAATGCTGTTTTCAAGTATTTAAACTGTCATATTCATGTTTCTGTCGTGTTTTTTTTTTTTTTTATTTAGAATTTTTTGGGTGTTTCGGTGTCTGTGACCATTAACACCCGGTACATTGTATATATACATGGTTATTTTGCTACTATAGTTATTGTTAAATGTCTTTTTGTAAGTCAATTGCCTGGATGAAGTTAATTGTCTACTGGATTTCCTCTGGGTTGGTGCCGAGGGCGTCTTTCAGGTTGTTTGGAATGTTTAGTTGTTGTCTTTGATTCGAGTATTTTCTACAGTCAATTATGATGTAATTCACCGTTATCTGTGTATTGCACATGTCGCATGTTGGTGGGTTTACCTTGTCAAGTATATGTTTGTGGGTGGTTACTGTGTGCCCTATTCTCAGTCTTGAGATTGTTACTTGTTTTCTCCTTTCTTCTGGTGTAAACCATGGTGTCGTGTCCTCTCTTATTTCTCTCATTTTGTTGTTTGTGGTAGTTTCCCATTGTTTATTCCAATATGCTTTTACTGAGGTTTAGATTTGGGCGTTGATGTCTTCTTTTGTTATTTTTATGTTGTTCGTTTCTACTTCTTCTGTGGCTTGTTTAGCTTGCTGGTCTGCTTTTTCGTTTCCTCTTATTCCTATGTGTGCTGGTGTCCACATTATTACAATTTTGTTTTGTTTTATTGTTGTGCTGTAGTGTATGGCTTTTTGAATTTTTTGTGTTATTGGTAATTTGCTGTATGTTTTTGCTATTTCTTGCATTGTGCTCAATGAATCTGTGCAGATGACGTATTTTTGTGGTTGTGTGTTTCTATTTATGAGCTCTATGGCTTGTAGGAGGCTGTAGTTTTCTGCGTAGTAGTTGCTGCAATAGTTTGGTAGGCGGAATTTCTTTTCTTCATCGTTTGTTATTATTGCTGCCCCTGTTTTTCCGTTTATTTTAGAACCATCGGTGAAAATAAACTGATGTTCTTTGTATCGTTCTTGTTGCGCACAAAACATTTTTCGGTAGAGCTCAGGGTGGGTTGCAGACTTAGGATATTGTGACAGGTCTGTGTTTAGTTCTGGGTGTTTCAAAGTCCATGGTGGAGTGTCGTATGTGTTATGTGTTTCTATGGGCGGGATTATTATGTTTAGGATGTTTAGTTGCTGGTTTATGATTTTTTGTAAAGGTGTTTGGTTTCGTATGTAAATTTTGTTATTGTGTGAGATGAACATATTTTTATGGAGGGGTATGTCTGGGTTTTTGGCTAGGTTAGTTATGTATTTTAGGATGGTTTGGTTTCGTCTTAGGTCGAGGGGAATTTCGTTTGCTTCGCAAAGAATTCTTGTTACTGGGCTTATTCTGAAGGCTCCTAAACATATTCTCAATGCTGTATTCTGGATCGTATTTAGTGATTTTATATGGGTTTGACTTGCTGTAGCATAGGCGATGCTTCCATATTCGATTTTGGGCAGTATCATTGCTTTGTATATATTTAATAGACACTCTCTGTGGGCACCCCATTTTTGGTTACCTAGCATTTTTAATAGGTTGAGACGCTGGACGCATTCTCGTTTAATTTTTGCAATGTGTTCTTTCCATAATAGCTTCTTATCAAATATAATTCCTAGGAATTTGATACTATTGACATTTTCAATTGTGGTGTTGTTTAGTTTCAATTGTGTGTTTGCATTGTGTTTTCTGAGTCTGCAGAAGTGTACTGTTTTTGATTTTGTTGCTGAAAAAGTAAGTCCTGTTGTTTGGGTCCACTCTTCTAGGTTTTTTATTGTTTCCTGCAGTTTTGTTTGTTGTCTTCTGATGTTCGAGCTTCGTTGGAAGATTACTATGTCGTCGGCAAACGTTGCAACTTTTACTGATTTTGGGATGTATGTTGTGATTTCATTCATTGCTATTAAGAATAGCGTCACACTCAGTATTTCACCCTGTGGGAGGCCGTTTATTTGTGTTTTTTGTTCAGATATGCAGTAATTAGTTTTTACTCTGAATGTCCGGTTGGAGAGGAAGTTTATTGTATAATGGATCATATTGCCGTTTATTTTGAGTTGTATTAATGACTCTATGATGTATCGTTTCCATGCTGTGTCGTACGCTTTGTTGATGTCGAGAAATACTGCGGTGAGATGCTGCTTGTTGAGGAATGCGTGTTGTATTTCTTCTTCTAACTGTAGTATTTGGTCGTTTGTCGATCTGCCTTGCCTAAATCCGGATTGGCTATTTTTCAGTATTTTATTAGACTCGAGGAACCAGATCAGCCTTTTGTTTACTATTTTTTGCAGTAGTTTGCTTAGACTGTTCGATAAGGATATTGGTCTGTAGTTAAGTGGGTTTGTCGGGTCTTTATCTGCCTTTGGAATTGGGATGGTCCATACTTCTTGCCATTGTTTGGGGTATGCGTTGTGTGTCCAGATGTAGTTGTATATTTTGAGCAGTTTTGTGAGAGTTTCGTGTGGGAAGTTTTTGATCATTGCAGGAGGGATTTTATCTGGTCCGGGGCTGGAGTTTAGTTTTAATTCATTTATGCAGTGTGTTAGTTCGTCGATAGTAAAGGGTTTGTTGATTGGGAGTTCGTTATTTGTTTCGATGGTTAGATTTTGTTCTTCTTTTTGTTTTTTATATTGTTTAAATTCTTCGTTATAGTTATCGTCACTAGAGTTATTACTAAATGTTTCTGCCATTATTTCTGTGATATCTTGGGGTGAGGTGATAATACCATTGCTATCTTTTAATGCTGCAATTTGGTACTTTTTCTTTTTGCCGTTTATTTTCCCTATTTTCTCCCAAATTTTTTGGCATGGTGTGTCCGGATTTATTGAGCTTACGAAGTGTTGCCATGTCTCCTTTTTACTTTTTATGATTGTCCGTTTAGCTATGGCTTTCGTTCTTTTTAGGTTGATTAGATTTTCTTGAGTTCTGTGTTTTCTATATTTCTTTAGGGCTTCTTTATTGTTTTTTATTGCTACTTCGCAGTTCTTGTTCCACCATGGGACTTGGTGTTTGTTTCTTTTGCTTTTTGTTTTGAAGCATCTCTCAGCTGCATTGTTAATATCGTTTGTGAATTCTTCTATTATTTCATTGATGTTTTTGTTGTTTGAGATATATTCCTTGTTTTCCATGATTTTTTGCAACTGTGTTTTGAAAGTGTTCCATTTATCAGGATCTATTTTCCAAGAGCTGTAGGCTGGATGTATTTCTGTGACTGTGGTTGTTGTTGTGGAAATTTTTATTGGGAGATGGTTGCTGTGGTAATCCATTACTTTCCATGTTAGTTCAGAGGCTAATCGTGCTTCGCATAAGGTCAGGTCTATGCATTAAAAGTTTCCGCTGTGTGGGCAGAAGTGTGTGGCTGATCCATCGTTTAATAGTATTAGGTTGTTGTCGTTTATTAATTGTTCTAGTTTTCTTCCTCTAGTGTCACATTGTTTTGAACCCCATATGTGGCTGTGACCGTTAAAATCTCCTGTTAGGATGAATGGTTTTGGGAGTTGTCTTATGATGTGTTCCAGATCTTCTTGGTCTATTGTTTGGTTTGGTGGCAGATAAATATTGCAAATTGTAATTTTTCTTGGGGTATATTTGGTTATTGCTATAGCTTCTAGGTTGGAGTGGATGTTGAGTTGTTCTGAGTAGTTTGTGTGAGAGCTTAAGATGGCTACTCCACCGCTCGCGTTTCTTTCGTTTATTCTGTCTTTCCTATATGTTGTATAGTTTTGTATGTTAGCAGTCTGGTGTGGATGGAGGCGCGTTTCTTGTAAACAAATGTAGTTGGGTTGTGTGTCGTTCTTTAGTTTTTGTATATCTGCTAAGTGGGAGTAGAAACCATTACAATTCCATTGAATTATGATCATTGTTATATAGAATTTATCGATTCTTGGCTGGAGAATATTACATCTTGCAGTTCTTTCTTGGATTGTACTTTTAGTCTTGATGCGATACGAGTGAATCTTGCTTTGGTTAGTGCGTGGTTTAGTTCTCCGTGTAGTTGTTGTAGCATGTTTATCAGTCCTTGGATATCTTCTGTGTAGGTTCTTGCTAGGCCGATTTGGTCTCTTTCCCCTATGCCTTCATTTACAAATTTTTCAAGTTGATCGTAGGTTAGTGGATACGGTTTGTTTGATATTTTTTCTCTTAGTACTTCTATTTGAATGTCTGAGTTGTCTTTTTTCTGTTTTTTCTTTGTTTGATCTTGTTTTTCTTGTGATTTTTCTTCTAGGAATCGCTGTGATTCGTTTGTGATGGTTTGTTGTTCTATTGAATCTGTAGAGGATATCTGTGACGCCGTTCGTTTGTTTTTTGGTACGTCGTGTATTTGTACTATAGTTTTTTGTTGGTTGTTTGAATTTAGTGGTGGAGCTGTAGGTTTTTGAAAGGGATCTTGTGATTTTCCATTGTTTTGGTTTTTGTGTGGGTTTGTGTTATTGATTTTTGTATTTGTTATGCGTTGGTATTGCTCTGAGGTAGTTTCTGTGTTCTGGTGGTTGTTGTTTGGATTCGAGGGTAGGGTTTCTAAGTTTGTATTGTCACATTCATATGTTTTGTGGCCGGGTTTTTTGCATATAAAGCATATCATTTGTTCTTCTGTGATGAAAATGCGGTAGTTTGTGTTTTCATAGTCTACTGTTATTGAGTTTGGTAGTGTGGTATTTTCTTCTTCTTCCGCTGATATGTATATTTGCCTTCGGAAGCTTAACACGTGAGAGTATTCCGCAGTTTGTACGCTTGCTCGTAGGAAATTTATTGATGACACTAATTTTAGGCCTTGTGATCTTAATTCATTTTCAATAACTGAGTGGGGTATAGAAGGGCATACGTTCGACAAAATTATTCGTTTGGCGGGAGTTATGAGTCTTCTGATTTTTAGTTTCTGGTTCGCTATTTCAATATTTTCTTGTATGATTTTGTCGATTAAGTTTTTGTTGCTTAAGTAGATACATATTCTACTATTTGAAATCCTCGATGCGAAAATCACATTCTTTGGTCCGACTTTATTTCCCACTGCGATAATGTATTCTTCTATTTTTGTTCCATCTATTGACGGGATGATGATAGCTTGTTCTTTTGTGGGGAAGGTGTCTGTGTTTGTTGTTTTTTGTTTGCTAGTTATGTTTGCGAATGTTGGTCTGTTCGTTGTCGCTTGTGTTTGCGTGTATGGCGTTGTCATTTTGTGTCGCCCCGCGGGGCTATCTGTTGGTGAGTAGTGGAACTATTTAGTTTGGATTGGGATTTAATAGGTGTATTTATTGGTTAGGTGGAAAGTTTTGAAAGGGATGGTTTATGTTTGGGGATGGTGAACATAAGTGTGTTATGGAAAAAGCTCTACCTTTGCTTGTTTCTTAGCAGCTTCTGTGCGTTAAAAACTCGCTGGTGGAACCGATAACTTTTAACTTTTTGTATCACTGTCACTGAACACGTGTGTCTTTCTATGACTCTGGTAAAAAAAACCTCTGTCGTGTTTAATAGCTAATGTTGGTGAAAGCAAGATAAAATTGCTGTTTTAAGCATGAAAAAGCATACAAAACACCGTTTTCAAGTATTTAAACTGTCATATTCATGTTTCTGTCATGTATAATAGCTAATGTTGGTGAAAGCAAGATAAAAATGATGTTTTAAGCATGCAAAAGCATACAAAACACAGTTTTCAAGTATTTAAACTGTCATATTCACGTTTCTGTCGTGTATAATAGCTAATGTTGGTGAAAGCAAGATAAAAATGCTGTTTTAAGCATGCAAAAGCATACAAAACACCGTTTTCAAGTATTTAAACTGTCATATTCATGTATATGTCGTGTGTAATGGCTTATGTTTGCAAAATCAAGATAAAATAGCTGTTTTCAGCTTGCAAAAACATACAAAATGCTGTTTTCAAGTATTTAAACTGTCATATTCATGTTTCTTTCTTGTATAATAGCTAATGTTGGTGAAAGCAAAATAAAAATGCTGTTTTAAGCATGTAAAAGCGTACAAAACACCGTTTTCAAGTATTTAAATTGTCATATTCATGTTTCTGTCGTGTATAATAGCTAATGTTGGTGAAAGCAAGACAAAAATGCTGTTTTAAGCATGCAAAAGCATACAAAACACCGTTTTCAAGTATTTAAACTGTCATATTCATGTATTTGTCGTGTGTAAGGGCTTATGTTTGCAAAATCAAGATGAAATAGCTGTTTTCAGCTTGCAAAAACATACAAAATGCTGTTTTCAAGTATTTAAACTGTCATATTCATGTTTCTGTCGTGTATAATAGCTAATGTTCGTGAAAGCAAGATAAAAATGATGTTTTAAGCATGCAAAAGCATACAAAACACCGTTTTCAAGTATTTAAACTGTCATATTACGTTTCTGTCTTGTATAATAGCTAATGTTGGTGAAAGCAAGATAAAAATGCTGTTTTAAGCATGCAAAAGCATACAAAACACCGTTTTCAAGTATTTAAACTGTCATATTCATGTATATGTCGTGTGTAATGGCTTATGTTTGCAAAATCAAGATAAAATAGCTGTTTTCAGCTTGTTAAAACATACAAAATGCTGTTTTCAAGTATTTAAACTGTCATATTCATGTTTCTGTCTTGTATAATAGCTAATGTTGGTGAAAGCAAGATAAAAATGCTGTTTTAAGCAAACAAAAGCATACAAAACACCGTTTTCAAGTATTTAAACTGTCATATTCATGTATATGTCGTGTGTAACAGCTTATGTTTGCAAAATCAAGATAAAATAGCTGATTTCAGCTTGCAAAAACATACAAAATGCTGTTTTCAAATATTTAAACTGTCATATTCATGTTTCTGTCGTGTATAATAGCTAATGTTGGTGAAAGCAAGATAAAAATGCAGTTTTAAGCATGCAAAAGCATACAAAACACCGTTTTCAAGTATTTTAACTGTCGTATTCATGTATATGTCGTGTGTAATGGCTTATGTTTGCAAAATCAAGATAAAATAGCTGTTTTCAGCTTGCAAAAACATACAAAATGCTGTTTCCAAGTATTTAAACTGTCATATTCATGTTTCTGTTGTGTATAATAGCTAATGTTGGTGAAAGCAAGATAAAAATGATGTTTTGAGCACGCAAAAGCATACAAAACACCGTTTTCAAGTATTTAAACTGTCATATTCACGTTTCTGTCGTATGTAATAGCTAATGTTGGTAAAAGCAAGATAAAAATGCTGTAAAAGCATGCAAAAGCATACAAAACACCGTTTTCAAGTATTTAAACTGTCATATTTATGTATACGTCGTGTGTAAGGGCTTATGTTTGCAAAATCAAGATAAAATAGCTATTTTTAGCTTGCAAAAACTTACAAAATGCTGTTTTCAAGTATTTAAACTGTCATATTCATGTTTCTGTCTTGCATAATAGCTAATGTTGGTGAAAGCAAGATAAAAATGCTGTTTTAAGCATGCAAAAGCACACAAAACACCGTTTTCAAGTATTTAAACTGTCATATTCATGTTTCTGTCGTGTATAATAGCTAATGTTGGTGAAAGCAAGACAAAAATGCTGTTTTAAGCATGCAAAAGCACACAAAACACCGTTTTCAAGTATTTAAACTGTCATATTCATGTATATGTCGTGTGTAATAGCTTATGTTTGCAAAATCAAGATAAAATAGCTGTTTTAAGCTTACAAAAACATACAAAATGCTGTTTTCAAGTATTTAAACTGTCATATTCATGTTTCTGTCGTGTATAATAGCTAATGTTGGTGAAAGCAAGACAAAAATGCTGTTTTAAGCATGAAAAAGCATACAAAGCACCGTTTTCAAGTATTTAAACTGTCATATTTATGTATATGTCGTGTGTAAGGGCTTATGTTTGCAAAATCAAAATGAAATAGCTGTTTTCAGCTTGCAAAAACATACAAAATGCTGTTTTCAAGTATTTAAACTGTCATATTCATGTTTCTGTCGTGTATAATAGCTAATGTTGGTTAAAGTAAGATAAAAATGCGGTTTTAAGCATACAAAACACCGTTTTCAAGTATTTAAACTGTCATATTCAAGTATATGTCGTGTGTAATGGCTTATGTTTGCAAAATCAAGATAAAATAGCTGTTTTCAGCTTGCAAAAACATACAAAATGCTGTTTTCAAATATTTATACTGTCATATTCATGTTTCTGTTGTGTATAATAGCTAATGTTGGTGAAACCAAGATAAAAATGCTGTTTTAAACATGCAAAAGCACACAAAACACCGTTTTCAAGTATTAAAACTGTCATATTCATGTTTCTGTCGTGTATAATAGCTAATGTTGGTGAAAGCAAGATAAAAATGCAGTTTTAAGAATGCAAAAGCATACAAAACACCGTTTTCAAGTATTTAAACTGTCATATTCATGTATATGTCGTGTGTAATGGCTTATGTTTGCAAAATCAAGATAAAATAGCTGTTTTCAGCTTGCAAAAACATACAAAATGCTGTTTCAAAGTATTTAAACTGTCATATTCATGTTTCTGTTGTGTATAATAGCTAATGTTGGAGAAAGCAAGATAAAAATTCTGTTTTAAGCATGCAAGGGCAAACAAAACACCGTTTTCAAGTATTTAAACTGTCATTATCATGTATATGTCGTGTGTAATGGCTTTTGTTTGCAAAATCAAGATGAAATAGCTGTTTTCAGCTTGCAAAAACATACAAAATGCTGTTTTCAAGTTTTTAAACTGTCATATTCATGTTTTTGTCGTGTATAATAGCTAATGTTGGTAAAGGCAAGATAAAAATGCTGTTTTAAGTATGCAAAAGCATACAAAACACCGTTTTCAAGTATTTAAATAGTCATATTCATGTTTTGTCGTGTATAATAGCTAAAGTTGGTGAAAGCTAGATAAAAATGCTGTTTTAAGCATGCAAAAGCATACAAAACACCGTTTTTAAGTATTAAAACTGTCATATTCATATATATGTCGTGTGTAATGGCTTATGTTTGCAAAATCAAGATAAAAAAGCTGTTTTCAGCTTGCAAAAACATACAAAATGCTGTTTTCAAGTATTTAAACTGTCATATTCATGTTTCTGTCGTGTTTAATAGCTAATGTTGGTGAAAGCAAGATAAAAATGCTGTTTTAAGCATAAAAAAGCATACAAAACACCGTTTTCAAGTATTTAAACTGTCATATTCATGTTTCTGTCATGTATAATAGCTAATGTTGGTGAAAGCAAGATAAAAATGATGTTTTAAGCATGCAAAAGCATACAAAACACAGTTTTCAAGTATTTAAACTGTCATATTCACGTTTCTGTCGTGTATAATAGCTAATGTTGGTGAAAGCAAAATAAAAATGCTGTTTTAAGCATGCAAAAGCATACAAAACACCGTTTTCAAGTATTTAAACTGTCATATTCATGTATATGTCGTGTGTAATGGCTTATGTTTGCAAAATCAAGATAAAATAACTGTTTTCAGCTTGCAAAAACATACAAAATGCTGTTTTCAAGTATTTAAACTGTCATATTCATGTTTCTTTCTTGTATAATAGCTAATGTTGGTGAAAGCAAGACAAAAATGCTGTTTTAAGCATGCAAATGCAAACAAAACACCGTTTTCAAGTATTTAAATTGTCATATTCATGTTTCTGTCGTGTATAATAGCTAATGTTGGTGAAAGCAAGACAAAAATGCTGTTTTAAGCATGCAAAAGCATACAAAACACCGTTTTCAAGTATTTAAACTGTCATCTTTATGTATTTGTCGTGTGTAAGGGCTTATGTTTGCAAAATCAAGATGAAATAGCTGTTTTCAGCTTGCAAAAACATACAAAATGCTGTTTTCAAGTATTTTAACTGTCATATTCATGTTTCTGTCGTGTATAATAGCTAATGTTCGTGAAAGCAAGATAAAAATGATGTTTTAAGCATGCAAAAGCATACAAAACACCGTTTTCAAGTATTTAAACTGTCATATTACGTTTCTGTCTTGTATAATAGCTAATGTTGGTGAAAGCAAGATAAAAATGCTGTTTTAAGCATGCAAAAGCATACAAAACACCGTTTTCAAGTATTTAAACTGTCATATTCATGTATATGTCGTGTGTAATGGCTTATGTTTGCAAAATCAAGATAAAATAGCTGTTTTCAGCTTGTTAAAACATACAAAATGCTGTTTTCAAGTATTTAAACTGTCATATTCATGTTTCTGTCTTGTATAATAGCTAATGTTGGTGAAAGCAAGATAAAAATGCTGTTTTAAGCAAACAAAAGCATACAAAACACCGTTTTCAAGTATTTAAACTGTCATATTCATGTATATGTCGTGTGTAACAGCTTATGTTTGCAAAATCAAGATAAAATAGCTGATTTCAGCTTGCAAAAACATACAAAATGCTGTTTTCAAATATTTAAACTGTCATATTCATGTTTCTGTCGTGTATAATAGCTAATGTTGGTGAAAGCAAGATAAAAATTCTGTTTTAAGCATGCAAGAGCAAACAAAACACCGTTTTCAAGTATTTAAACTGTCATAATCATGTATATGTCGTGTGTAATGGCTTTTGTTTGCAAAATCAAGATGAAATAGCTGTTTTCAGCTTGCAAAAACATACAAAATGCTGTTTTCAAGTTTTTAAACTGTCATATTCATGTTTCTGTCGTGTATAATAGCTAATGTTGGTAAAGGCAAGATAAAAATGCTGTTTTAAGTATGCAAAAGCATACAAAACACCGTTTTCAAGTATTTAAACAGTCATATTCATGTTTGTGTCGTGTATAATAGCTAAAGTTGGTGAAAGCTAGATAAAAATGCTGTTTTAAGCATGCAAAAGCATACAAAACACCGTTTTTAAGTATTTAAACTGTCATATTTATATATATGTCGTGTGTAATGGCTTATGTTTGCAAAATCAAGATAAAAAATCTGTTTTAAGCTTGCAAAAACATACAAAATGCTGTTTTCAAGTATTTAAACTGTCATATTCATGTTTCTGTCGTGTTTAATAGCTAATGTAAGTGAAAGCAAGATAAAAATGCTGTTTTAAGCATAAAAAAGCATACAAAACACAGTTTTCAAGTATTTAAACTGTCATATTCATGTTTCTGTCGTGTATAATAGCTAATGTTGGTGAAAGCAAGATAAAAATGATGTTTTAAGCATGCAAAACACAGTTTTCAAGTATTTAAACTGTCATATTCACGTTTCTGTCGTGTGTAATAGCTAATGTTGGTGAAAGCGAGATGAAAATGCTGTTTTAAGCATGCAAAAGCATACAAAACACCGTTTTAAAGTATTTAAACTGTCATATTCATGTATATGTCGTGTGTAATGGCTTATGTTTGCAAAATCAAGATAAAATAGCTGTTTCAGCTTGCAAAAACATACAAAATGCTGGTTTCAAGTATTTAAACTGTCATATTCATGTTTCTGTCTTGTATATTAGCTAATGTTGGTGAAAGCAAAATAAAAATGCTGTTTTAAGCATGTAAAAGCGTACAAAACACCGTTTTCAAGTATTTAAATTGTCATATTCACGTTTCTGTCGTGTATAATAACTAATATTGGTGAAAGCAAGATAAAAATGCTGTTTTAAGCATGCAAAAGCATACAAAACACCGTTTTCAAGTATTTAAACTGTCATATTCATGTATATGTCGTGTGTAATGGCTTATGTTTGCAAAATCAAGATAAAATAGCTGTTTTCAGCTTGCAAAAACATACAAAATGCTGTTTTCAAGTATTTAAACTGTCATATTCATGTTTCTGTCTTGTATAATAGCTAATGTTGGTGAAAGCAAGATAAAAATGCTGTTTTAAGCATGCAAAAGCATAAAAAACACCGTTTTCAAGTATTTAAACTGTCATATTCATGTTTCTGTCGTGTATAATAGCTAATGTTGGTGAAAGCAAGATAAAAATGCTGTTTTAAGCATGCAAAAGCATACAAAACACCGGTTTCAAGTATTTAAACTGTCATATTCATGTATATGTCGTGTGTAATGGCTTATGTTTGCAAAATTAAGATAAAATAGCTGTTTTCTGCTTGCAAAAACATACAAAATGCTGTTTTCAAGTATTTAAATTGTCATATTCATGTTTCTGTCGTGTATAATAGCTAATGTTGGTGAAAGCAAGATAAAAATGTTGTTTTAGCATGCAAGAGCAAACAAAACACCGTTTTCAAGTATTTAAACTGTCATATTCATGTATATGTCGTGTGTAATGGCTTATGTTTGCAAAATCAAGATAAAATAGCTGATTTCAGCTTGAAAAAACATACAAAATGCTGTTTTCAAATATTTAAACTGTCATATTCATGTTTATGTCGTGTATAATAGCTAATGTTGGTGAAAGCAAGATAAAAATGCAGTTTTAAGCATGCAAAAGCATACAAAACACCGTTTTCAAGTATTTAAACTGTCATATTCATGTATATGTCGTGTGTAATGGCTTATGTTTGCAAAATCAAGATAAAATAGCTGTTTTCAGCTTGCAAAAACATACAAAATGCTGTTTCCAAGTATTTAAACTGTCATATTCATGTTTCTGTCGTGTATAATAGCTAATGTTGGTGAAAGCAAGATAAAAATGCTGTTTTAAGCATGCAAAAGCATACAAAACACCGTTTCCAAGTATTTAAACTGTCATATTTATGTATACGACATGTGTAATGGCTTATGTTTGCAAAATCAAGATAAAATAGCTATTTTCAGCTTGCAAAAACATACAAAATGCTGTTTCCAAGTATTTAAACTGTCATATTCATGTTTATGTCTTGTATAATAGCTAATGTTGGTGAAAGCAAGATAAAAATGCTGTTTTCAGCATTCAAAAGCATACAAAACACCGTTTTCAAGTATTTCGACTGTCATATTCAGGTTTCTGTCGTGTATTATAGCTAATGTTGGTGAAAGCAAGACAAAAATGCTGTTTTAAGCATGCAAAAGCACACAAAACACCGTTTTCAAGTATTTAAACTGTCATATTCATGTATATGTCGTGTGTAATGGCTTATGTTCGCAAAATCAAGATAAAATAACTGATTTCAGCTTGCAAAAACATAAAAAATGCTGTTTTCAAGTATTTAAACTGTCATATTCATGTTTCTGTTGTGTATAATAGCTAATGTTGGTGAAAGCAAGATAAAAATGCTGTTATAAGCATGCAAGAGCAAACAAAACACCGTTTTCAAGTATTTAAACTATCAAATTCATGTATATGTCGTGTGTAATGGCTTTTGTTTGCAAAATCAAGATGAAATAGCTGTTTTCAGCTTGCAAAAACATACAAAATGCTGTTTTCAAGTTTTTAAACTGTCATATTCATGTTTCTGTCGTGTATAATAGCTAATGTTGGTAAAAGCAAGATAAAAATGCTGTTTAAGCATACAAAAGCATACAAAACACCGTTTTCAAGTATTTAAACTGTCATATTCATGTATATGTCGTGTGTAATGGCTTATGTTTGCAAAATCAAGATAAAATAGCTGATTTCAGCTTGCAAAAACATACAAAATGCTGTTTTCAAGTATTTAAACTGTCATATTCATGTTTCTGTCGTGTACAATAGCTAATGTTGGTGAAAGCAAGATAAAAATGCTGTTTTAAGCATGCAAAAGCATACAAAACACCGTTTTCAAGTATTTAAACTGTCATATTCATGTTTCTGTCGTGTATAATAGCTAATGTTGGTGAAAGCTAGATAAAAATGCTGTATTAAGCATGCAAAAGCATACAAAACACCGTTTTCAAGTATTTTAACTATCATATTCGTGTATATGTCGTGTGTAATTTCTTATGTTTGCAAAATCAAGATAAAAAAGCTGTATTCAGTTTGCAAAAACATACAAAATGCTGTTTTCAAGTATTTAAACTGTCATATTCATGTTTCTGTCGTGTATAATAGCTAATGTTGGTGAAAGCAAGATACAAATGCAGTTTTAAGCATGCAAAAGCATACAAAACACCGTTTTCAAGTATTTAAACTGTCATATTCATGTATATGTCGTGTGTAATGGCTTATGTTTGCAAAATCAAGATAAAATAGCTGTTTTCAGCTTGCAAAAACATACAAAATGCTGTTTCCAAGTATTTAAACTGTCATATTCATGTTTCTGTCGTGTATAATAGCTAATGTTGGTGAAAGCAAGATAAAAATGCTGTTTTAAGCATGCAAAAGCATACAAAACACCGTTTCCAAGTATTTAAACTGTCATATTTATTTTTACGTCATGTGTAATGGCTTATGTTTGCAAAATCAAGATAAAATAGCTATTTTCAGCTTGCAAAAACATACAAAATGCTGTTTTCAAGTATTTAAACTGTATAATAGCTAATGTTGGTGAAAGCAAGATAAAAATGCAGTTTTAAGCATGCAAAAGCATACAAAACACCGTTTTCAAGTATTTAAACTGTCATATTCATGTATATGTCGTGTGTAATGGCTTATGTTTGCAAAATCAAGATAAAATAGCTGTTTTCAGCTTGTTAAAACATACAAAATGCTGTTTTCAAGTATTTAAACTGTCATATTCATGTTTCTGTCTTGTATAATAGCTAATGTTGGTGAAAGCAAGATAAAAATGCTGTTTTAAGCATACAAAAGCATACAAAACACCGTTTTCAAGTATTTAAACTGTCATATTCATGTATATGTCGTGTGTAACAGCTTATGTTTGCAAAATCAAGATAAAATAGCTGATTTCAGCTTGCAAAAACATACAAAATGCTGTTTTCAAATATTTAAACTGTCATATTCATGTTTCTGTCGTGTATAATAGCTAATGTTGGTGAAAACAAGATAAAAATGCAGTTTTAAGCATGCAAAAGCATACAAAACACCGTTTTCAAGTATTTTAACTGTCATATTCATGTATATGTCGTGTGTAATGGCTTATGTTTGCAAAATCAAGATAAAATAGCTGTTTTCAGCTTGCAAAAACATACAAAATGCTGTTTCCAAGTATTTAAACTGTCATATTCATGTTTCTGTTGTGTATAATAGCTAATGTTGGTGAAAGCAAGATAAAAATGATGTTTTAAACACGCAAAAGCATACAAAACACCGTTTTCAGGTATTTAAACTGTCATATTCACGTTTCTGTCGTATGTAATAGCTAATGTTGGTAAAAGCAAGATAAAAATGCTGTTTTCAGCATTCAAAAGCATACAAAACACCGTTTTCAAGTATTTCGACTGTCATATTCAGGTTTCTGTCGTGTATAATAGCTAATGTTGGTGAAAGCAAGACAAAAATGCTGTTTTAAGCATGCAAAAGCACACAAAACACCGTTTTCAAGTATTTAAACTGTCATATTCATGTATATGTCGTGTGTAATGGCTTATGTTCGCAAAATCAAGATAAAATAACTGATTTCAGCTTGCAAAAACATAAAAAATGCTGTTTTCAAGTATTTAAACTGTCATATTCATGTTTCTGTTGTGTATAATAGCTAATGTTGGTGAAAGCAAGATAAAAATGCTGTTTTAAGCATGCAAGAGCAAACAAAACACCGTTTTCAAGTATTTAAACTATCAAATTCATGTATATGTCGTGTGTAATGGCTTTTGTTTGCAAAATCAAGATGAAATAGCTGTTTTCAGCTTGCAAAAACATACAAAATGCTGTTTTCAAGTTTTTAAACTGTCATATTCATGTTTCTGTCGTGTATAATAGCTAATGTTGGTGAAAGCAAGATAAAAATGCTGTTTAAGCATACAAAAGCATACAAAACACCGTTTTCAAGTATTTAAACTGTCATATTCATGTATATGTCGTGTGTAATGGCTTATGTTTGCAAAATCAAGATAAAATAGCTGATTTCAGCTTGCAAAAACATACAAAATGCTGTTTTTAAGTATTTAAACTGTCATATTCATGTTTCTGTCGTGTACAATAGCTAATGTTGGTGAAAGCAAGATAAAAATGCTGTTTTAAGCATGCAAAAGCATACAAAACACCGTTTTCAAGTATTTAAACTGTCATATTCATGTTTCTGTCGTGTATAATAGCTAATGTTGGTGAAAGCTAGATAAAAATGCTGTATTAAGCATGCAAAAGCATACAAAACACCGTTTTCAAGTATTTTAACTATCATATTCGTGTATATGTCGTGTGTAATTTCTTATGTTTGCAAAATCAAGATAAAAAAGCTGTATTCAGTTTGCAAAAACATACAAAATGCTGTTTTCAAGTATTTAAACTGTCATATTCATGTTTCTGTCGTGTATAATAGCTAATGTTGGTGAAAGCAAGATACAAATGCAGTTTTAAGCATGCAAAAGCATACAAAACACCGTTTTCAAGTATTTAAACTGTCATATTCATGTATATGTCGTGTGTAATGGCTTATGTTTGCAAATCAAGATAAAATAGCTGTTTTCAGCTTGCAAAAACATACAAAAATGCTGTTTCCAAGTATTTAAACTGTCATATTCATGTTTCTGTCGTGTATAATAGCTAATGTTGGTGAAAGCAAGATAAAAATGCTGTTTTTAAGCATGCAAAAGCATACAAAACACCGTTTCCCAAGTATTTAAACTGTCATATTTATTTTTACGTTATGTGTAATGGCTTATGTTTGCAAAATCAAGATAAAATAGCTATTTTCAGCTTGCAAAAACATACAAAATGCTGTTTTCAAGTATTTAAACTGTATAATAGCTAATGTTGGTGAAAGCAAGATAAAAATGCAGTTTTAAGCATGCAAAAGCATACAAAACACCGTTTTCAAGTATTTTAACTGTCATATTCATGTATATGTCGTGTGTAATGGCTTATGCTTGCAAAATCAAGATAAAATAGCTGTTTTCAGCTTGCAAGAACATACAAAATTCTGTTTCCAAGTATTTAAACTGTCATATTCATGTTTCTGTTGTGTATAATAGCTAATGTTGGTGAAAGCAAGATAAAAATGATGTTTTAAGCATGCAAAAGCATACAAAACACCGTTTTCAAGTATTTAAACTGTCATATTAACGTTTCTGTCTTGTATAATAGCTAATGTTGGTGAAAGCAAGATAAAAATGCTGTTTTAAGCATGCAAAAGCATACAAAACACCGTTTTCAAGTATTTAAACTGTCATATTCATGTATATGTCGTGTGTAATGGCTTATGTTTGCAAAATCAAGATAAAATAGCTGTTTTCAGCTTGTTAAAACATACAAAATGCTGTTTTCAAGTATTTAAACTGTCATATTCATGTTTCTGTCTTGTATAATAGCTAATGTTGGTGAAAGCAAGATAAAAATGCTGTTTTAAGCATACAAAAGCATACAAAACACCGTTTTCAAGTATTTAAACTGTCATATTCATGTATATGTCGTGTGTAACAGCTTACGTTTGCAAAATCAAGATAAAATAGCTGATTTCAGCTTGCAAAAACATACAAAATGCTGTTTTCAAATATTTAAACTGTCATATTCATGTTTCTGTCGTGTATAATAGCTAATGTTGGTGAAAGCAAGATAAAAATGCAGTTTTAAGCATGCAAAAGCATACAAAACACCGTTTTCAAGTATTTTAACTGTCATATTCATGTATATGTCGTGTGTAATGGCTTATGTTTGCAAAATCAAGATAAAATAGCTGTTTTCAGCTTGCAAAAACATACAAAATGCTGTTTCCAAGTATTTAAACTGTCATATTCATGTTTCTGTTGTGTATAATAGCTAATGTTGGTGAAAGCAAGATAAAAATGATGTTTTAAGCACGCAAAAGCATACAAAACACCGTTTTCAGGTATTTAAACTGTCATATTCACGTTTCTGTCGTATGTAATAGCTAATGTTGGTAAAAGCAAGATAAAAATGCTGTTTAAAGCATGCAAAAGCATACAAAACACCGTTTTCAAGTATTTAAACTGTCATATTTATGTATACGTCGTGTGTAAGGGCTTATGTTTGCAAAATCAAGATAAAATAGCTATTTTTAGCTTGCAAAAACTTACAAAATGCTGTTTTCAAGTATTTAAACTGTCATATTCATGTTTCTGTCTTGCATAATAGCTAATGTTGGTGAAAGCAAGATAAAAATGCTGTTTTAAGCATGCAAAAGCATACAAAACACCGTTTTCAAGTATTTAAACTGTCATATTCATGTTTCTGTCGTGTATAATAGCTAATGTTGGTGAAAGCAAGATAAAAATGCTGTTTTAAGCATACAAAAGCATACAAAACACCGTTTTTAAGTATTTAAACTGTCATATTCATGTATATGTCGTGTGTAATGGCCTATGTTTGCAAAATCAAGATAAAATAGCTGTTTTTAGCTTGCAAAAACATACAAAATGCTGTTTTCAAATATTTAAACTGTCATATTCATGTTTCTGTCGTGTATAATAGCTAATGTTGGTGAAAGCAAGATAAAAATTCTGTTTTAAGCATGCAAGAGCAAACAAAGCACCGTTTTCAAGTATTTAAACTGTCATAATCATGTTTATGTCGTGTGTAATGGCTTTTGTTTGCAAAATCAAGATGAAATAGCTGTTTTCAGCTTGCAAAAACATACAAAATGCTGTTTTCAAGTTTTTAAACTGTCATATTCATGTTTCTGTCATGTATAATAGCTAATGTTGGTAAAGGCAAGATAAAAATGCTGTTTTAAGTATGCAAAAGCATACAAAACACCGTTTTCAAGTATTTAAACAGTCATATTCATGTTTGTGTCGTGTATAATAGCTAAAGTTGGTGAAAGCTAGATAAAAATGCTGTTTTAAGCATGCAAAAGCATACAAAACACCGTTTTTAAGTATTTAAACTGTCATATTCATATATATGTCGTATGTAATGGCTTATGTTTGCAAAATCAAGATAAAAAATCTGTTTTCAGCTTGCAAAAACATACAAAATGCTGTTTTCAAGTATTTAAACTGTCATATTCATGTTTCTGTCGTGTTTAATAGCTAATGTGGGTGAAAGCAAGATAAAAATGCTGTTTTAAGCATAAAAAAGCATACAAAACACAGTTTTCAAGTATTTAAACTGTCATATTCATGTTTCTGTCGTGTATAATAGCTAATGTTGCTGAAAGTAAGATAAAAATGATGTTTTAAGCATGCAAAACACAGTTTTCAAGTATTTGAACTGTCATATTCACGTTTCTGTCGTGTATAATAGCTAATGTTGTTGAAAGCAAGATGAAAATGCTGTTTTAAGCATGCAAAAGCATACAAAACACCGTTTTCAAGTATTTAAACTGTCATATTCATGTATATGTCGTGTGTAATGGCTTATGTTTGCAAAATCAAGATAAAATAGCTGTTTTCAGCTTGCAAAAACATACAAAATGCTGGTTTCAAGTATTTAAACTGTCATATTCATGTTTCTGTCTTGTATATTAGCTAATGTTGGTGAAAGCAAAATAAAAATGCTGTTTTAAGCATGTAAAAGCGTACAAAACACCGTTTTCAAGTATTTAAATTGTCATATTCACGTTTCTGTCGTGTATAATAGCTAATGTTGGTGAAAGCAAGACAAAAATGCTGTTTTAAGCATGCAAAAGCATACAAAACACCGTTTTCAAGTATTTAAATTGTCATATTCATGTATATGTCGTGTGTAAGGGCTTATGTTTGCAAAATCAAGATGAAATAGCTGTTTTTAGCTTGCAAAAACATACAAAATGCTGTTTTCAAGTATTTAAACTGTCATATTTATGTTTCTGTCGTGTATAATAGCTAATGTTGGTGAAAGCAAGATAAAAATGATGTTTTAAGCATGCAAAAGCATACAAAACACCGTTTTCAAGTATTTAAACTGTCATATTCATGTTTCTGTCGTGTATATAAGCTAATGTTGGTGAAAGCAAGACAAAAATGCTGTTTTAAGCATGCAAAAGCATACAAAACACCGTTTTCAAGTATTTAAACTGTCATATTCATGTATATGTCGTGTGTAATGGCTTATGTTTGCAAAATCAAGATAAAATAGTTGTTTTCAGCTTGCAAAAACATACAAAATGCTGTTTTCAAGTATTTAAACTGTCATATTCATGTTTCTGTCGTGTATAATAGCTAATGTTCGTGAAAGCAAGATAAAAATGATGTTTTAAGCATGCAAAAGCATACAAAACACCGTTTTCAAGTATTTAAACTGTCATATTAACGTTTCTGTCTTGTATAATAGCTAATGTTGGTGAAAGCAAGATAAAAATGCTGTTTTAAGCATGCAAAAGCATACAAAACACCGTTTTCAAGTATTTAAACTGTCATATTCATGTATATGTCGTGTGTAATGGCCTATGTTTGCAAAATCAAGATAAAATAGCTGTTTTTAGCTTGCAAAAACATACAAAATGCTGTTTTCAAATATTTAAACTGTCATATTCATGTTTCTGTCGTGTATAATAGCTAATGTTGGTGAAAGCAAGATAAAAATTCTGTTTTAAGCATGCAAGAGCAAACAAAGCACCGTTTTCAAGTATTTAAACTGTCATAATCATGTTTATGTCGTGTGTAATGGCTTTTGTTTGCAAAATCAAGATGAAATAGCTGTTTTCAGCTTGCAAAAACATACAAAATGCTGTTTTCAAGTTTTTAAACTGTCATATTCATGTTTCTGTCATGTATAATAGCTAATGTTGGTAAAGGCAAGATAAAAATGCTGTTTTAAGTATGCAAAAGCATACAAAACACCGTTTTCAAGTATTTAAACAGTCATATTCATGTTTGTGTCGTGTATAATAGCTAAAGTTGGTGAAAGCTAGATAAAAATGCTGTTTTAAGCATGCAAAAGCATACAAAACACCGTTTTTAAGTATTTAAACTGTCATATTCATATATATGTCGTATGTAATGGCTTATGTTTGCAAAATCAAGATAAAAAATCTGTTTTCAGCTTGCAAAAACATACAAAATGCTGTTTTCAAGTATTTAAACTGTCATATTCATGTTTCTGTCGTGTTTAATAGCTAATGTGGGTGAAAGCAAGATAAAAATGCTGTTTTAAGCATAAAAAAGCATACAAAACACAGTTTTCAAGTATTTAAACTGTCATATTCATGTTTCTGTCGTGTATAATAGCTAATGTTGCTGAAAGTAAGATAAAAATGATGTTTTAAGCATGCAAAACACAGTTTTCAAGTATTTGAACTGTCATATTCACGTTTCTGTCGTGTATAATAGCTAATGTTGTTGAAAGCAAGATGAAAATGCTGTTTTAAGCATGCAAAAGCATACAAAACACCGTTTTCAAGTATTTAAACTGTCATATTCATGTATATGTCGTGTGTAATGGCTTATGTTTGCAAAATCAAGATAAAATAGCTGTTTTCAGCTTGCAAAAACATACAAAATGCTGGTTTCAAGTATTTAAACTGTCATATTCATGTTTCTGTCTTGTATATTAGCTAATGTTGGTGAAAGCAAAATAAAAATGCTGTTTTAAGCATGTAAAAGCGTACAAAACACCGTTTTCAAGTATTTAAATTGTCATATTCACGTTTCTGTCGTGTATAATAGCTAATGTTGGTGAAAGCAAGACAAAAATGCTGTTTTAAGCATGCAAAAGCATACAAAACACCGTTTTCAAGTATTTAAATTGTCATATTCATGTATATGTCGTGTGTAAGGGCTTATGTTTGCAAAATCAAGATGAAATAGCTGTTTTTAGCTTGCAAAAACATACAAAATGCTGTTTTCAAGTATTTAAACTGTCATATTTATGTTTCTGTCGTGTATAATAGCTAATGTTGGTGAAAGCAAGATAAAAATGATGTTTTAAGCATGCAAAAGCATACAAAACACCGTTTTCAAGTATTTAAACTGTCATATTCATGTTTCTGTCGTGTATATAAGCTAATGTTGGTGAAAGCAAGACAAAAATGCTGTTTTAAGCATGCAAAAGCATACAAAACACCGTTTTCAAGTATTTAAACTGTCATATTCATGTATATGTCGTGTGTAATGGCTTATGTTTGCAAAATCAAGATAAAATAGTTGTTTTCAGCTTGCAAAAACATACAAAATGCTGTTTTCAAGTATTTAAACTGTCATATTCATGTTTCTGTCGTGTATAATAGCTAATGTTCGTGAAAGCAAGATAAAAATGATGTTTTAAGCATGCAAAAGCATACAAAACACCGTTTTCAAGTATTTAAACTGTCATATTAACGTTTCTGTCTTGTATAATAGCTAATGTTGGTGAAAGCAAGATAAAAATGCTGTTTTAAGCATGCAAAAGCATACAAAACACCGTTTTCAAGTATTTAAACTGTCATATTCATGTATATGTCGTGTGTAATGGCTTATGTTTGCAAAATCAAGATAAAATAGCTGATTTCAGCTTGCAAAAACATACAAAATGCTGTTTTCAAATATTTAAACTGTCATATTCATGTTTCTGTCGTGTATAATAGCTAATGTTGGTGAAAGCAAGATAAAAATGCAGTTTTAAGCATGCAAAAGCATACAAAACACCGTTTTCAAGTATTTTAACTGTCATATTCATGTATATGTCGTGTGTAATGGCTTATGTTTGCAAAATCAAGATAAAATAGCTGTTTTCAGCTTGCAAAAACATACAAAATGCTGTTTCCAAGTATTTAAACTGTCATATTCATATATATGTCGTGTGTAATGGCTTATGTTTGCAAAATCAAGATAAAAAATCTGTTTTCAGCTTGCAAAAACATACAAAATGCTGTTTTCAAGTATTTAAACTGTCATATTCATGTTTCTGTCGTGTTTAATAGCTAATGTGGGTGAAAGCAAGATAAAAATGCTGTTTTAAGCATAAAAAAGCATACAAAACACAGTTTTCAAAGTATTTAAACTGTCATATGCATGTTTCTGTCGTGTATAATAGCTAATGTTGGTGAAAGTAAGATAAAAATGATGTTTTAAGCATGCAAAACACAGTTTTCAAGTATTTGAACTGTCATATTCACGTTTCTGTCGTGTATAATAGCTAATGTTGGTGAAAGCAAGATGAAAATGCTGTTTTAAGCATGCAAAAGCATACAAAACACCGTTTTCAAATATTTAAACTGTCATATTCATGTATATGTCGTGTGTAATGGCTTATGTTTGCAAAATCAAGATAAAATAGCTGTTTTCAGCTTGCAAAAACATACAAAATGCTGGTTTCAAGTATTTAAACTGTCATATTCATGTTTCTGTCTTGTATAATAGCTAATGTTGGTGTAAGCAAAATAAAAATGCTGTTTTAAGCATGTAAAAGCGTACAAAACACCGTTTTCAAGTATTTAAATTGTCATATTCACGTTTCTGTCGTGTATAATAGCTAATGTTGGTGAAAGCAAGACAAAAATGCTGTTTTAAGCATGCAAAAGCATACAAAACACCGTTTTCAAGTATTAACACTGTCATATTCATGTATATGTCGTGTGTAAGGGCTTATGTTTGCAAAATCAAGATGAAATAGCTGTTTTCAGCTTGCAAAAACATACAAAATGCTGTTTTCAAGTATTTAAACTGTCATATTTATGTTTCTGTCGTGTATAATAGCTAATGTTGGTGAAAGCAAGATAAAAATGATGTTTTAAGCATGCAAAAGCATACAAAACACCGTTTTCAAGTATTTAAACTGTCATATTAACGTTTCTGTCGTGTATAATAGCTAACGTTGGTGAAAGCAAGATAAAAATGATGTTTTAAGCATGCAAAAGCATACAAAACACAGTTTTTAAGTATTTATACTGTCATATTCATGTATATGTCATGTGTAATGGCTTATGTTTGCAAAATCAAGATAAAATAGCTGTTTTCAGCTTGTTAAAACATACAAAATGCTGGTTTCAAGTATTTAAACTGTCATATTCATGTTTCTGTCTTGTATATTATCTAATGTTGGTGAAAGCAAAATTAAAATGCTGTTTTAAGCATGTAAAAGCGTACAAAACACCGTTTTCAAGTATTTAAATTGTCATATTCACGTTTCTGTCGTGTATAATAGGTAATGTTGGTGAAAGCAAGACAAAAATGCTGTTTTAAGCATGCAAAAGCATACAAAACACCGTTTTCAAGTATTTAAACTGTCATATTCATGTATATGTCGTGTGTAAGGGCTTATGTTTGCAAAATCAATATGAAATAGCTGTTTTCAGCTTGCAAAAACATACAAAATGCTGTTTTCAAGTATTTAAACTGTCATATTTATGTTTCTGTCGTGTATAATAGCTAATGTTGGTGAAAGCAAGATAAAAATGATGTTTTAAGCATGCAAAAGCATACAAAACACCGTTTTCAAGTATTTAAACTGTCATATTCATGTATATGTCGTGTGTAAGGGCTTATGTTTGCAAAATCAATATGAAATAGCTGTTTTCAGCTTGCAAAAACATACAAAATGCTGTTTTCAAGTATTTAAACTGTCATATTTATGTTTCTGTCGTGTATAATAGCTAATGTTGGTGAAAGCAAGATAAAAATGATGTTTTAAGCATGCAAAAGCATACAAAACACCGTTTTCAAGTATTTAAACTGTCATATTCATGTTTCTGTCGTGTATATAAGCTAATGTTGGTGAAAGCAAGACAAAAATGCTGTTTTAAGCATGCAAAAGCATACAAAACACCGTTTTCAAGTATTTAAACTGTCATATTCATGTATATGTCGTGTGTAATGGCTTATGTTTTGCAAATCAAGATAAAATAGTTGTTTTCAGCTTGCAAAAACATACAAAATGCTGTTTTCAAGTATTTAAACTGTCATATTCATGTTTCTGTCGTGTATAATAGCTAATGTTCGTGAAAGCAAGATAAAAATGATGTTTTTAAGCATGCAAAAGCATACAAAACACCCGTTTTCAAGTATTTAAACTGTCATATTAACGTTTCTGTCTTGTATAATAGCTAATGTTGGTGAAAGCAAGATAAAATGCTGTTTTAAGCATGCAAAAGCATACAAAACACCGTTTTCAAGTATTTAAACTGTCATATTCATGTATATGTCGTGTGTAATGGCTTATGTTTGCAAAATCAAGATAAAATAGCTGTTTTCAGCTTGTTAAAACATACAAAATGCTGTTTTCAAGTATTTAAACTGTCATATTCATGTTTCTGTCTTGTATAATAGATAATGTTGGTGAAAGCAAGATAAAAATGCTGTTTTAAGCATACAAAAGCATACAAAACACCGTTTTCAAGTATTTAAACTGTCATATTCATGTATATGTCGTGTGTAACAGCTTATGTTTTGCAAAATCAAGATAAAATAGCTGATTTCAGCTTGCAAAAACAATACAAAATGCTGTTTTCAAATATTTAAACTGTCATATTCATGTTTCTGTCGTGTATAATAGCTAATGTTGGTGAAAGCAAGATAAAAATGCAGTTTTAAGCATGCAAAAGCATACAAAACACCGTTTTCAAGTATTTTAACTGTCATATTCATGTATATGTCGTGTGTAATGGCTTATGTTTGCAAAATCAAGATCAAATAGCTGTTTTCAGCTTGCAAAAACATACAAAATGCTGTTTTCAAGTATTTAAACTGTCATATTCATGTTTCTGTCTTGTATAATAGATAATGTTGGTGAAAGCAAGATAAAAATGCTGTTTTAAGCATACAAAAGCATACAAAACACCGTTTTCAAGTATTTAAACTGTCATATTCATGTATATGTCGTGTGTAACAGCTTATGTTTGCAAAATCAAGATAAAATAGCTGATTTCAGCTTGCAAAAACATACAAAATGCTGTTTTCAAATATTTAAACTGTCATATTCATGTTTCTGTCGTGTATAATAGCTAATGTTGGTGAAAGCAAGATAAAAATGCAGTTTTAAGCATGCAAAAGCATACAAAACACCGTTTTCAAGTATTTTAACTGTCATATTCATGTATATGTCGTGTGTAATGGCTTATGTTTGCAAAATCAAGATCAAATAGCTGTTTTCAGCTTGCAAAAACATACAAAATGCTGTTTCCAAGTATTTAAACTGTCATATTCATATATATGTCGTGTGTAATGGCTTATGTTTGCAAAATCAAGATAAAAAATCTGTTTTCAGCTTGCAAAAACATACAAAATGCTGTTTTCAAGTATTTAAACTGTCATATTCATGTTTCTGTCGTGTTTAATAGCTAATGTGGGTGAAAGCAAGATAAAAATGCTGTTTTAAGCATAAAAAAGCATACAAAACACAGTTTTCAAGTATTTCAACTGTCATATTCATGTTTCTGTCGTGTATAATAGCTAATGTTGGTGAAAGTAAGATAAAAATGATGTTTTAAGCATGCAAAATACAGTTTTCAAGTATTTGATCTGTCATATTCACGTTTCTGTCGTGTATAATAGCTAATGTTGGTGAAAGCAAGATGAAAATGCTGTTTTAAGCATGCAAAAGCATACAAAACACCGTTTTGAAATATTTAAACTGTCATATTCATGTATATGTCGTGTGTAATGGCTTATGTTTGCAAAATCAAGATAAAATAGCTGTTTTCAGCTTGCAAAAACATACAAAATGCTGGTTTCAAGTACTTAAACTGTCATATTCATGTTTCTGTCTTGTATAATAGCTAATGTTGGTGTAAGCAAAATAAAAATGCTGTTTTAAGCATGTAAAAGCGTACAAAACACCGTTTTCAAGTATTTAAATTGTCATATTCACGTTTCTGTCGTGTATAATAGCTAATGTTGGTGAAAGCAAGACAAAAATGCTGTTTTAAGCATGCAAAAGCATACAAAACACCGTTTTCAAGTATTTAAACTGTCATATTCATGTATATGTCGTGTGTAAGGGCTTATGTTTGCAAAATCAAGATGAAATAGCTGTTTTCAGCTTGCAAAAACATACAAAATGCTGTTTTCAAGTATTTAAACTGTCATATTTATGTTTCTGTCGTGTATAATAGCTAATGTTGGTGAAAGCAAGATAAAAATGATGTTTTAAGCATGCAAAAGCATACAAAACACCGTTTTCAAGTATTTAAACTGTCATATTAACGTTTCTGTCGTGTATAATAGCTAACGTTGGTGAAAGCAAGATAAAAATGATGTTTTAAGCATGCAAAAGCATACAAAACACAGTTTTTAAGTATTTATACTGGCATATTCATGTATTTGTCATGTGTAATGGCTTATGTTTGCAAAATCAAGATAAAATAGCTGTTTTCAGCTTGTTAAAACATACAAAATGCTGTTTTAAAGTATTTAAACTGTCATATTCATGTTTCTGTCTTGTATAATAGCTAATGTTGGTGAAAGCAAGATAAAAATGCTGTTTTAAGCATGCAAAAGCATACAAAACACCGTTTTCAAGTATTTAAACTGTCGTATTCATATTTCTGTCGTGTATAATAGCTAATGATGGTAAAAGCAAGACAAAAATGCTGTTTTAAGCATGAAAAGCATACAAAACACCGTTTTCAAGTATTTAAACTGTCATATTCATATATATGTCGTATGTAATGGCTTATGTTTGCAAAATCAAGATAAAATAGCTGTTTTCAGCTTGCAAAAACATACAAAATGCTGTTTTCAAGTATTTAAACTGTCATATTCATGTTTCTGTCGTGTATAATAGCTAATGTTGGTGAAACCAAGATAAAAATGCTGTTTTAAGCATGCAAAAGCATACAAAACACCGTTTTCAAGTATTTAAACTGTCATATTCATGTATATGTCGTGTGTAACAGCTTATGTTTGTAAAATCAAGATAAAGTAGCTGTTTTCAGCTTGCAAAAACATACAAAATGCTGTTTTCAAATATATAAACTGTCATATTCATGTTTCTGTTGTGTATAATAGCTAATGTTGGTGAAACCAAGATAAAAATGCTGTTTTAAGCATGCAAAAGCATACAAAACACCGTTTTCAAGTATTTAAACTGTTATATTCATGTATATGTCGTGTGTATCAGCTTATGTTTGCAAAATCAAGATAAAATAGCTGATTTCAGTTTGCAAAAACATACAAAATGCTGTTTTCAAATATTTAAACTGTCATATTCATGTTTCTGCCGTTTATAATAGCTAATGTTGGTAAAAGCAAGATAAAAATGCTGTTTTAAGCATGCAAAAGCATACAAAACACCGTTTTCAAGTATTTAAACTGTCATGTTCATGTTTCTGTCGTGTATAATAGCTAATGTTGGTGAAAGCAAGATAAAAATGCTGTTTTAAGCATGCAAAAGCATAAAAAACACCGTTTTCAAGTATTTAAACTGTCATATTCATGTCTATGTCGTGTGTAATGGCTTATGTTTGCAAAATCAAGATAAAATAGCTGTTTTCAGCTTGCAAAAACATACAAAATGCTGTTTTCAAGTATTTAAACTGTCATTTTCATGTTTCTGTCTTGTATAATAGCTAATCTTGGTGAAAGCAAGATAAAAATGATGTTTTAGCATGCAAAAGCATACAAAACACAGTTTTCAAGTATTTAAACTGTCATATTCACGTTTCTGTCGTGTATAATAGCTAATGTTGGTGAAAGCAAGATAAAAATGCTGTTTTAAGCATGAAAAAGCATACAAAACACCGTTTTCAAGTATTTAAACTGTCATATTCATGTATATGTCGTGTGTAATGTCTTATGTTTGCAAAATCAAGATAAAATAGCTGTTTTCAGCTTGCAAAACATACAAAATGCTGTTTTCAAGTATTAAAACTGTCATATTCATGTTTCTGTCTTGTATAATAGCTAATGTTGGTGAAAGCAAGATAAAAATGCTGTTTTAAGAATGCAAAAGCATAAAAAACACCGTTTTCAAGTATTTAATCTGTCATATTCATGTTTCTGTCGTGTATAATAGCTAATGTTGGTGAAAGCAAGATAAAAATGATGTTTTAAGCATGCAAAAGCATACAAAACACCGCTTTCAAGTATTTAAACTGTCATATTAACGTTTCTGTCGTGTATAATAGCTAACGTTGGTGAAAGCAAGATAAAAATGATGTTTTAAGCATGCAAAATCATACAAAACACAGTTTTTAAGTATTTATACTGTCATATTCATGTATATGTCATGTGTAATGGCTTATGTTTGCAAAATCAAGATAAAATAGCTGTTTTCAGCTTGTTAAAACATACAAAATGCTGTTTTCAAGTATTTAAACTGTCATATGCATGTTTCTGTCTTGTATAATAGCTAATGTTGGTGAAAGCAAGATAAAAATGCTGTTTTGAGCATGCAAAAGCATACAAAACACCGTTTACAAGTATTTAAACTGTCGTATTCATATTTCTGTCGTGTATAATAGCTAATGATGGTAAAAGCAAGACAAAATGCTGTTTTAAGCATGAAAAGCATACAAAACACCGTTTTCAAGTATTTAAACTGTCATATTCATATATATGTCGTATGTAATGGCTTATGTTTGCAAAATCAAGATAAAATAGCTGTTTGCAGCTTGCAAAAACATACAAAATGCTGTTTTCAAGTATTTAAACTGTCATATTCATGTTTCTGTCGTGTATAATAGCTAATGTTGGTGAAACCAAGATAAAAATGCTGTTTTAAGCATGCAAAAGCATACAAAACACCGTTTTCAAGTATTTAAACTGTCATATTAATGTATATGTCGTGTGTAACAGCTTATGTTTGTAAAATCAAGATAAAGTAGCTGTTTTCAGCTTGCAAAAACATACAAAATGCTGTTTTCACATATATAAACTGTCATATTCATGTTTCTGTTGTGTATAATAGCTAATGTTGGTGAAACCAAGATAAAAATGCTGTTTTAAGCATGCAAAAGCATACAAAACACCGTTTTCAAGTATTTAAACTGTTATATTCATGTATATGTCGTGTGTAACAGCTTATGTTTGCAAAATCAAGATAAAATAGCTGATTTCAGTTTGCAAAAACATACAAAATGCTGTTTTCAAATATTTTAACTGTCATATTCATGTTACTGTCGTGTATAATAGCTAATGTTGGTGAAAGCAAGATAAAAATGCTGTTTTAAGCATGCAAAAGCATACAAAACACCGTTTTCAAGTATTTAAACTGTCATATTCATGTTTCTGTCGTGTATAATAGCTAATGTTGGTGAAAGCAAGATAAAAATGCTGTTTTAAGCATGCAAAAGCATACAAAACACCGTTTTCAAGTATTTAAACTGTCATATTCATGTATATGTCGTGTGTAATGGCTTATGTTTGCAAAATCAAGATAAAATAGCTGTTTTCAGCTTGCAAAAACATACAAAATGCTGTTTTCAAGTATTTAAACTGTCATTTTCATGTTTCTGTCGTGTATAATAGCTAATCTTGGTGAAAGCAAGATAAAAATGATGTTTTAGCATGCAAAAGCATACAAAACACAGTTTTCAAGTATTTAAACTGTCATATTCACGTTTCTGTCGTGTATAATAGCTAATGTTGGTGAAAGCAAGATAAAAATGCTGTTTTAAGCATGCAAAAGCATACAAAACACCGTTTTCAAGTATTTAAACTGTCATATTCATGTATATGTCGTGTGTAATGTCTTATGTTTGCTAAATCAAGATAAAATAGCTGTTTTCAGCTTGCAAAAACATACAAAATGCTGTTTTCAAGTATTAAAACTGTCATATTCATGTTTCTGTCTTGTATAATAGCTAATGTTGGTGAAAGCAAGATAAAAATGCTGTTTTAAGCATGCAAAAGCATAAAAAACACCGTTTTCAAGTATTTAAACTGTCATATTCATGTTTCTGTCGTGTATAATAGCTAATGTTGGTGAAAGCAAGATAAAAATGCTGTTTTAAGCATGCAAAAGCATACAAAACACCGGTTTCAAGTATTTAAACTGTCATATTCATGTATATGTCGTGTGTAATGGCTTATGTTTGCAAAATCAAGATAAAATAGCTGTTTTCTGCTTGCAAAAACATACAAAATGCTGTTTTCAAGTTTTTAAATTGTCATATTCATGTTTCTGTCGTGTATAATAGCTAATGTTGGTGAAAGCAAGATAAAAATGTTGTTTTAGCATGCAAGAGCAAACAAAACACCGTTTTCAAGTATTTAAACTGTCATATTCATGTATATGTCGTGTGTAATGGCTTATGTTTGCAAAATCAAGATAAAATAGCTGATTTCAGCTTGAAAAAAACATACAAAATGCTGTTTTCAAATATTTAAACTGTCATATTCATGTTTCTGTCGTGTATAATAGCTAATGTTGGTGAAAGCAAGATAAAAATGCAGTTTTAAGCATGCAAAAGCATACAAAACACCGTTTTCAAGTATTTAAACTGTCATATTCATGTATATGTCGTGTGTAATGGCTTATGTTTGCAAAATCAAGATAAAATAGCTGTTTTCAGCTTGCAAAAAACATACAAAATGCTGTTTCCAAGTATTTAAACTGTCATATTCATGTTTCTGTCGTGTATAATAGCTAATGTTGGTGAAAGCAAGATAAAAATGCTGTTTTAAGCATGCAAAAGCATACAAAACACCGTTTCCAAGTATTTAAACTGTCATATTTATGTATACGTCATGTGTAATGGATTATGTTTGCAAAATCAAGATAAAATAGCTATTTTCAGCTTGCAAAAACATACAAAATGCTGTTTTCAAGTATTTAAACTGTCATATTCATGTTTATGTCTTGTATAATAGCTAATGTTGGTGAAAGCAAGATAAAAATGCTGTTTTAAGCATTCAAAAGCATACAAAACACCGTTTTCAAGTATTTCGACTGTCATATTTAGGTTTCTGTCGTGTATAATAGCTAATGTTGGTGAAAGCAAGACAAAAATGCTGTTTTAAGCATGCAAAAGCACACAAAACACCGTTTTCAAGTATTTAAACTGTCATATTCATGTATATGTCGTGTGTAATGGCTTATGTTCGCAAAATCAAGATAAAATAACTGATTTCAGCTTACAAAAACATACAAAATGCTGTTTTCAAGTATTTAAACTGTCATATTCATGTTTCTGTTGTGTATAATAGCTAATGTTGGTGAAAGCAAGATAAAAATGCTGTTTTAAGCATGCAAGAGCAAACAAAAGTCCGTTTTCAAGTATTTAAACTATCAAATTCATGTATAGGTCGTGTGTAATGGCTTTTGTTTGCAAAATCAAGATGAAATAGCTGTATTCAGCTTGCAAAAACATACAAAATGCTGTTTTCAAGTTTTTAAACTGTCATATTCATGTTTCTGTCGTGTATAATAGCTAATGTTGGTGAAAGCAAGATAAAAATGCTGTTTAAGCATACAAAAGCATACAAAACACCGTTTTCAAGTATTTAAACTGTCATATTCATGTATATGTCGTGTGTAATGGCTTATGTTTGCAAAATCAAGATAAAATAGCTGATTTCAGCTTGCAAAAACATACAAAATGCTGTTTTCAAGTATTTAAACTGTCATATACATGTTTCTGTCTTGCATAATAGCAAATGTTGGTGAAAGCAAGAAAAAAATGCTGTTTTAAGCATGCAAAAGCATACAAAACACCGTTTTCAAGTATTTAAACTGTCATATACATGTTTCTGTCGTGTATAATAGCTAATGTTGGTGAAAGCAAGACAAAAATGCTGTTTTAAGCATGCAAAAGCACACAAAACACCGTTTTCAAGTATTTAAACTGTCATATTCATGTATATGTCGTGTGTAATGGCTTATGTTTGCAAAATCAAGATAAAATAGCAGATTTCAGCTTGCAAAAACATACAAAATGCTGTTTTCAAGTTTTTAAACTGTCATATTCATGTTTCTGTCGTGTATAATAGCTAATGATGGTAAAAGCAAGATAAAAATGCTGTTTTAAGCATGCAAAAGCATACAAAACACGGTTTAAAGTATTTAAACTGTCATATTCATGTTTCTGTCGTGTATAATAGCTAATGTTGGTGAAAGCTAGATAAAAATGCTGTATTAAGCATGCAAAAGCATACAAAACACCGTTTTCAAGTATTTTAACTATCATATTCGTGTATATGTCGTGTGTAATTTCTTATGTTTGCAAAATCAAGATAAAAAAGCTGTATTCAGTTTGCAAAAACATACAAAATGCTATTTTCAAGTATTTAAACTGTCATATTCATGTTTCTGTCGTGTATAATAGCTAATGTTGGTGAAAGCAAGATAAAAATGCAGTTTTAAGCATGCAAAAGCATACAAAACACCGTTTTCAGGTATTTAAACTGTCATATTCATGTATATGTCGTGTGTAATGGCTTATGTTTGCAAAATCAAGATAAAATAGCTGTTTTCAGCTTGCAAAAACATACAAAATGCTGTTTCCAAGTATTTAAACTGTCATATTCATGTATCTGTCGTGTATAATAGCTAATGTTGGTGAAAGCAAGATAAAAATGCTGTTTTAAGCATGCAAAAGCATACAAAACACCGTTTCCAAGTATTTAAACTGTCATATTTATGTATACGTCATGTGTAATGGCTTATGTTTGCAAAATCAAGATAAAATAGCTATTTTCAGCTTGCAAAAACATACAAAATGCTGTTTTCAAGTATTTAAACTGTCATATTCATGTTTATGTCTTGCATAATAGCTAATGTTGGTGAAAGCAAGATAAAAATGCAGTTTTAAGCATTCAAAAGCATACAAAACACCGTTTTCAAGTATTTCGACTGTCATATTCAGGTTTCTGTCGTGTATAATAGCTAATGTTGGTGAAAGCAAGACAAAAATGCTGTTTTAAGCATGCAAAAGCACACAAAACACCGTTTTCAAGTATTTAAACTGTCATATTCATGTATATGTCGTGTGTAATGGCTTATGTTCGCAAAATCAAGATAAAATAGCTGATTTCAGCTTGCAAAAACATACAAAATGCTGTTTTTAAGTATTTAAACTGTCATATTCATGTTTCTGTTGTGTATAATAGCTAATGTTGGTGAAAGCAAGATAAAAATGCTGTTTTAAGCATGCAAGAGCAAAAAAAAACACCGTTTTCAAGTATTTAAACTATCAAATTCATGTATATGTCGTGTGTAATGGCTTTTGTTTGCAAAATCAAGATGAAATAGCTGTTTTCAGCTTGCAAAAACATACAAAATGCTGTTTTCAAGTTTTTAAACTGTCATATTCATGTTTCTGTCGTGTATAATAGCTAATGTTGGTGAAAGCCAGATAAAAATGCTGTATTAAGCATGCAAAAGCATACAAAACACCGTTTTCAAGTATTTTAACTGTCATATTCGTGTATATGTCGTCTGTAATTTCTTATGTTTGCAAAATCAAGATAAAAAAGCTGTATTCAGTTTGCAAAAACATACAAAATGCTGTTTTCAAGTATTTAAACTGTCATATTCATGTTTCTGTCGTGTATAATAGCTAATGTTGGTGAAAGCAAGATAAAAATAATGTTTTAAGCATGCAAAAGCATACAAAACACCGTTTTCAAGTATTTAAACTGTCATATTCATGTATATGTCGTGTGTAATGGCTTATGTTCGCAAAATCAAGATAAAATAGCTGTTTTCAGCTTGCAAAAACATACAAAATGCTGTTTTCAAGTATTTAATATGTCATATTCATGTTTCTGTCGTGTATAATAGCTAATGTTGGTGATAGCAAGATAAAAATGCTGTTTTAAGCATGCAAAAGCAAACAAAACACCGTTTTCAAGTATTTAAACTGTCATATTCATGTTTCTGTCGTGTATATAAGCTAATGTTGGTGAAAGAAAGACAAAAATGCTGTTTTAAGCATGCAAAAGCATACAAAACACCGTTTTCAAGTATTTAAACTGTCATATTCATATATATGTCGTGTGTAATGGCTTATGTTTGAAAAATCAAGATAAAATAGTTGTTTTCAGCTTGCAAAAACATACAAAATGCTGTTTTCAAGTATTTAAACTGTCATATTCATGTTTCTGTCGTGTATAATAGCTAATGTTGGTGAAAGCAAGATAAAAATGCTGTTTTAAGCATGCAAAAGCATGCAAAACACCGTTTTCAAGTATTTTAACTGTCATATTCGTGTATATGTCGTGTGTAATGGCTTATGTTTGCAAAATCAAGATAAAAAAGCTGTTTTCAGTTTGCAAAAACATACAAAATGCTGTTTTCAAGTATTTAAACTGTCATATTCATGTTTCTGTCGTGTATAATAGCTAATGTTGGTGAAAGCAAGATAAAAATAATGTTTTAAGCATGCAAAAGCATACAAAACACCGTTTTCAAGTATTTAAACTGTCATATTCATATATATGTCGTGTGTAATGGCTTATGTTTGCAAAATCAAAATAAAATAGCTGTTTTAGCTTGTAAAAACATACAAAATGCTGTTTTCAAGTTTTTAAACTGTCATATTCATGTTTCTGTCGTGTATAATAGCTAATGTTGCTGAAAGCAAGATAAAAATGCTGTTTAAGCATACAAAAGCATACAAAACACCGTTTTTAAGTATTTAAACTGTCATATTCATGTTTCTGTCGTGTATAATAGCTAATGTTGGTGAAAGCAAGACAAAAATGCTGTTTTAAGCATGCAAAAGCACACAAAACACCGTTTTCAAGTATTTAAACTGTCATATTTTTTTTTTGTTATAATAAACTGAGTAAACTTTAGGAAGAGTGGTTATGTTTAAAGTCTTGCTTAAAAATCTTGTTTTTTTGGTGGTAAAAACTTTTCGAAAAATATCGAGAAATATCTCAAAAGTAATTTTTAATATCTGTGCATCTTTCGTAAGTTATTTTAGTGATTGGTGATTTGCTTTAAGTGTACTTTGAATGATATCAAATGTTTTATTTGAGAAAATATCAATTTCGTTTAAGTAAAAACTAATTAAACAGGTACCAACGACTTAAGTACTTACTGCGCTCAGCGCGCCCGGTCAACTAGTTTAGCACCTTGTGTGCGGCAACCCAGTAACCTTCTGTGTGGTGAGTGCAAAGTGACTATTACACTACATTTTTAACTATGGTGGACAGTTCAGAAGATGATGAAAAATTTTGTTCTAAATGTAAACAAGAATTTAATGGTGAGAAGGCTATAGGATGTGAAGGACCGTGCAGGCATTGGTATCATCTTAAATGTCAAAAAATAAAAGAAAAGGATTATGCAGCAATAAATTCGTATAAAGGTTTCAAATGGTTTTGTGAAAGTTGCCGTGGAATCGAAAATTTTTCTCCAATTGCTGCAGACATTAAAAAAATTATAGATGAAGCTGTTAGTAAATATGCAGAGGAATTGAAATCGTTACGTAAAGTGGTAGAAAACTTGAATTCCGAAAAATCACCAAAAAATGTTATGCAGAAAATGTCGTATGTGGATGTGGTAAACAAAAATAATCCCGTAGTAGTTATAAAACCAAAAGAGGATCAAAAAAGTGAGCAAACTAGAAAAGACGTACAAAAAAGCATCAAACCATCTGAATTCTCAGTTGGAGTCAAGTCAGTTCAAAATGTCAAGAATGGGGGTATTATTGTTAAGTGTCAGAAACAAAATGATGTTAAAATATTAGAAAATGAGGTTTCAAAAAAACTTGGTGCAAAATATGAAGTCAGCGTAGCTAATTTACGGAACCCTCTTATAAAAATTGTTGGATTAACTGAAAATTTTACACCTGATGAAATAATTACAAATTTAAAGAAGCAAAATGATACAGTTACAGAGGAATCGAAAATTGTTATAAAACATAAATGGGAAAGAAAGAACAGATTTAACGTTATAGCGGAATTGGACGTAGATACATTTGCTAGAGTAATGGAAGATGGAATATTAAATATTGGATGGAAAAGCTGCAATGTATATGAAGAATTTAATATTATTCGGTGCTTCAAATGTTTAGGCTATGGCCATAAATATAATGAATGTAAAAACCAGATATCATGCAGTAAGTGTGGTGATAACCATAAATTCACTGACTGTAAATCATCAATAGAACAGTGTGTTAACTGTGTTAAAGTTAATAAAAATCTGAAATTAAATCTCCCAACAGATCACAGTGCTATGGATAGAACCTGTCAAGTTTTACTGAAATTGATTGAAAGACAAAAAAGTAAAGTAAAATATGCGTAGCAATTACAGCAAAGCGGGGGATCATCTAAAATATTTTCACTAAATTCACAAAGTTATTTAGCGAATAAAACAGAAATTCAATTATTTATAGAAAACGAAAAACCGCTTATTATTTGCCTAACAGAAGCTAGAACAACTGCAGACATAGAAGACGCTGAATTACTAGTACCGAACTATAAAATAATTCGATGTGATTCTACATCAAGACATACAGGCGGGGTGATAATATTTGCAAGACTTGATTTGCATTTCAAAATTCAATATAAAATACATGAACACAATTGTTGGTGGTTATTAGCGATTAAATTTCAGTTTAATAATACTCGTTACATGCTTGCTTCAGTGTATCGCTCACCTAATAGTAGTGTTGCGGCTTTCATACATTTCATTGAAAACTGGTTCGTTGACAATGAAACATCTGATGAGACAATTTTAATGATTGGAGATTTCAATATAAACTGGTTAGATAGTGTCAATTACTACGCAAATAAAATTAAAAATATTATTGAATCAAGTGGATATAAACAGTTAATTAATAAACCAACTCGTGTTACAAATACATCTAAAACTTTAATTGATTATGTCATTTCTAATGATTTTAGTATACAATGTGAAGTTCAAGATACACCGAAAATTACTGATCACAGCATAATTTCAATTTGCTTAAAACAGTTAGATTTGTTCAACAAAAATGAGTATACAATTATAAATAAATTAGATCGTACTAGTTTAGTTGAAAATCTCATAGCATGTGACTGGAAATATAATTTAGTAAATGTTAATAATTATTTTACAAACATGTATAATAATATTCTCAATTGTATAAATCAATGTACACTAAAAATATCTAAACTCAACAAAAATAATAAAATATGGTTCAACAGTAGAATTAAAACTGCGATTAACAATAGAGACCTAGCTTATAAGAAATTTTTGTTAACAAATGAGACAAATGACTGGAAAGTTTACAAAACTAAAAGAAATTATGTTAGTAAAGTTATAAAAGAAGAAAAACAATTGTATTACAGTAATAATATTGATAAATGTAAAAACAATCCAAGACTTATGTGGAAAACATTAAAAAAATTTACTTCACTTAATACTGATGAAAAAATTAAAACTGTTTGTTATGAAAATGTTAATTACACAAATATTGTCGATGTATTCAACAGATATTTTGTAAATAGTATTATAGATGTTACGAATTCTATTCCGATTGGCTCTAATTATAATTTATATAACTCTTTAAAAAATGCTAAAGACTCAACCCTGCAAACATTTAATAGTATTTCAATAATCGAATTAAAAGATATAATTTTTTCTCAACAAAATAAATGTAGTGCTGATGGTTTGAATATGAAATTTTTTAAAGAGTACTTTCATGTAATAGGCTATCCACTTCTTGAGTACATAAATAAATCATTGTCCTCGGGTATCGTCCCTGATAAACTTAAACTATCACTGATAAATCCAATACCTAAAATTAAAGGCACACATTATATTGAAGAATTTAGACCTATTAATATGCTACCTACTTGTGAAAAATTACTAGAGATAGTTGTATATAAGCAATTAATTCAATATTTAAATGATAATAATATTATTGTACAGACACAATCAGGATTTCGTAAAAATCATTCTTGCGAATCAGCACTACATTGTGTATTAAATGATTGGAAATTAATGCTCGACAATGACAAAATTGTTTGTGCTGTATTTCTCGACCTTAAAAGAGCTTTTGAAACATTAGACAGGCAAATTTTATTAGAGAAATTGAATGTATATGGAATTACAAGTACAGCGTTACAGTGGTTTGCAAGCTACTTAACAAGAAGATCTCAATCTGTAAAAATCAATAATGTTACCTCTGATCCAATTTCTGTTAATATGGGAGTGCCGCAAGGAAGTGTATTGGGCCCCTTGTTGTTTATTTTATATATAAATGATCTGCCAATATTTTGACTAAATGTAAAATACACCTGTTTGCGGATGATACCCTTCTTTATCGCGAAGGTGATGATAAGAACACTCTGATAAATTTATTCAATGGAGATTTAGACCGTGTAATAATGTGGATGAATAATAACAAATTAAAGCTAAATACATCGAAAACTAAAGTTATGTTCTTAGCATCGTCTTCTCAGCGATTAAGTGATGATAATAGTAATAGTAAAGTAAAAATTAATTCCACGGAATTAGAAATTGTTTTAGAGATTAAATATCTAGGTAGCATTATTGATAATCGACTTATATTTGATAAGCATGTACAATACCTATGTAAAAAAATTGCAAAGAAAATTAGTTACTTGTCTCGTGTATCACAAAATTTGTCTGTTTGGAGTACTATTACAATTTATAATACGATTATATTGCCACATTTTACCTATTGCTCAACTATATTATTCATGTGTAACAATAATGAAATTGACAAATTACAAAAATTACAGAATCGCGCTATGCGCGTTATATTAAAATGTGGTAAATATACCAGTATTAGAAATATGCTGGATATTCTTGGTTGGTTTGAAATTAAAAGGTTTGTAGAATTTAATGTTTTAACTTTTATATATAAAATTATTACTAATAGACTTCCTTGCTATTTGTCAAGTAATATAAAATTTGTTGGTGATTCACACAATTATACTACGAGGCAAATTAATTATCTCTTTATTCAAAGAGTTAAAAAGACAAAAACAAGTTTGTCAATTTTTAATAAAGGATTACAGATGTATAATAATTTACCAGCTGAAATCATTTGTTCGAAAACCGTAAGAGAGTTTAAGACTAAATTAAAATTATACATGTAGTATACTACGGATTTATTATGTATTTCTTACGTATTACGTATAATGTATTATTTTATAGTGAATTATTTGTATTATCCTTAATTGTTTATTGTTTTATATTATATAGATTATGTGAGCGCCTCACCCCATTTCGCGCAATAATATTAGAAATTAAATCATCTTAAATTTACATAATTAGCATTTTATAGTGTCGAGTAAAAAGGCACGTTTCTAAGATAATCTTTGGTATAAATATGTTAGCACGTAGAATTAGAAGCATTCCTGTTGTATTCCTGTAGTATTCATCTTATACTCTTGTTACATTTACTGTTGTAACCAGCGTTCTAACCAGAACCATTTTATTTCGTTTTTAATAAAATAAACTTTTTTAAAAACGATATTTCAAGTTCCTAAAATATAATTGGCGCAGTCGGTAGGATAGCCAAGTCTACGTATACCGAAAACCAAAAAACGGTTCAATTCGTTAAAGTAACGTAGTCGTCGATTTTTATCGTTAACGCGCTATCCAATAAACGAGTGATCAAGTTAATCCTGTAAGACACAGCGACACCTCTGCTCATCTCCAAAAAACGAATCTACGAGTGACCAAGTTTAATCCTGTGAGGCACAGCGACACCTCTGCTCATCTCCGATTCATCGAGGAACTCATCATCAACACGGAATCCTTCTCCAGCCGTTCCTGAGCGCAAATCAGAACAGGAGAAGTCAACAACCCGGTCTCCCCAGAATCGAGCGAACATCGATCCGGAGCCAACCAACACCACCCACTGTCATCGATCCAATGATCAAAGACATTTTATTCATTTTGTAAGTACAATCTGTACATCTTTTTAATTCCATACTGGAAGAATTATTAAATAGCTTAAATAATTTAAATTTAAATATGGCACCCCCAGAACTCAATGTAGGAAACATTTTCACTACCTTAAATAATGAAGTTATTAAATTGTTAGATTTAATACCAAATTTTGACGGTGACGTCAAAACTTTGTCAAATTTTATAAGTACTGTAGACGACATAATTACGTTAATCAATCAAACGAATCCATCTGAAATAACAAAAAAGATCGTGACACTAACTTTGAAAAATAAAATAAAAGGCAATGCTGCACAATGTCTTAATATCACAGTTATCAATTCGTGGAAAGAATTAAAACTACACCTGTTACAAAACTACTCTGATACTAGATCAGAACACACACTAATGTACGAATTAACACATCTCAAACAAACGAAAGATAATATTTTAGAATATTATTCTAAATTTAATGATTTATATTTGATTTATAAAAGTAAAGTTGAATGTAAATATTCAAACGAAATTAGTAGAATATTATTAGAAAATTCCACAAAATATTTTACACAATGTTTTATAAATAACTGCAGAGATCCGTTCAGATCTCAACTTTCTGCCCGAAATCCGCAGAAATTATCCGAAATTTTAAATTTAATCACTAATGATTTACAATACATTCACAACCAGAACACACAAGTTCAAAAACCCCTTCCACCGAAAAACCAACTACAATTCAACCACAACCAACAAAAACATCAATCTCCCATGCACAAATACCCACAACCTGTGCCCTACCAACAAAATAAACCTTTTGCACCCAGCGCAAATACTCGAAACACACAACAGACAGTCACACCCATGAGTATTTCAACCTACCAAACTACTAGACACAGTCAACCCCGAACAGAACGATTATTCAATCAAGAGCTAGACTCAGACAATAATGTAAACCAAGAAAACTCAGAATTTGAAGATGACACACAAGAAAATGAAATTTTTGACGAACATTCTTTTTTAGACGTAGACAGCCAACTAGAATTGAATCCCTAACGAATAATTTTAGCAAACTACCATTTATTAAAATCCTCAATTTCAAAATTTTACTTGATACCGGATCAACACAAAATTACATTAATCCAAAATTAATTAAACCCAATTTTACTAAATTCCCCGAATCATTCACCGTGCACACCTGTAACGGCAAATCATCAGGAAATGAATTTACCTTCTTTAAATTTAAAAATAATAATATAAAAAGTTATATCTTTGACTTTCATAAAGACTTTGATATCCTGTTAGGATTACCTGGCATAAAACTGCTTAAAACTAAATTTGATTTTGTAAAAGAAGAAATTACATTCTTAAACAAATATAAGTATAAACTTCAATACTTTAACTCAAACGGTGCGGAATACTTTAACATTGAAATTAAAAATCAAAAAATACGGGACGAACATTTAAATACGGAAGAAAAACGAGGCCTGCACACAGTTTTAAATAAAATTAAATCACCAACATTACAAGAAGATAAAAAACATTCATTTAAAAATAAAATTAAACATAAAATTAAAATTACTGAAAATATTCCAACGTATGTCAAAAAATATAAATACCCCAAAATTTATAAGCCTGAATTCAAAATTGAATATAAAAACTCAAATATCTTTGATTCAAATAAACCATTAATTCACTATATTTCTGACGATATGAAAATGGATAAAGGATTTGCGAAACACATAAAACAAAATTACTCCTGTGAAAATTATTACAACTCAGATAATAAAATTATGATACAAAAAGAACCGAGATTAATTTGTCATTTAATAATTAAACAAAATCACTTTGACAAACCTACTTATAAAAGTATAAAAAATTGTTTAGAAAAGTTATTAGAATTCTGCATTCAAAATAAAATAAATGAATTTGATATGCCTAAAATCTGTTCTAGTTTAGACATTCGAAACTGGAATAAAATAGAAAATTTGATTACAAAAATATTTCGAAATTCTAATATTAAAATTAATATTTATGAAAAATATAACGCTGAGAAATTAAACTTAAACATAGATACAGATTCAGTTATCGTAGAAACGGGAAGCGCGAGAGAAACAACTGATACAGCACATTCCGACGACGAGAGCCCCACAAACGGTTCAACATATATTGACACACCGATAAACACTTGTAAAAACCAGATAGTAATTAAACAGACAATTAATAAAAATAAAGTTAAAATTAATAAATATTCTAATAATAAAATACAGAAAAGAAACTCCGGAAAGAGGAAAATCAAAAACCATAATTTTAGACGTAAAAATTATAAAACATTAAAGAGGACAAATCATAGACGAAAAGATAAAAAATATAAAATATCAAATCTCAAAACACCTCGACTTGTTACAGATTAATTCCTTATGGAATTTCACAAATTATTCAAGATGACACTAACACCGGACTAAACATACTCGACTTAGGGACAGCCTATGTACAGGTAAATACCCAAATAATATCCTTCCAAATACCCCTGACCAATATTGTACAACAATACCACACACTCGATAATAATATCGCTTTACTAAATCAAAAGTTACAAAATTATAAATTTGGAGAAAGCATTACAAATCACAAAATTATACTGAATAATATTATGTTGCACTTAAAAGATAAAGTACAACTTTTAAACATCAAAAGATCTAAACGCGGATTAATAAACGGACTTGGTTCAATCATAAAAAGTATAACTGGAAACTTAGACTCAACAGACAAAGAGCGATACGATCAAATAATCGAAAATATTAATAAAAATGAAATTAAATTAATGAATAAAGTAAATAATATAGTAAAAATTAATAATAATATTACCGCGCAATTTAATAATAAAATTAACTCATTTAATGAAAATAATTGTATTTTTAATAAAAAATTAGGAAATTTAGAAAAAGTAATCGGTAAAATTGTACATGAAATTGATATTATAAAAACACAAAATTTAATAAATGAATTAATTCATTTAGGTCAAGAACTTTATTTCTCGTTAATATTGTTAGAAGAAACTATAACTTTTTGTCAATTAAATATTTTATATTTTGGAGTGATAAATTACGATGAATTATTAAACGAAATTAATAAAATGGAAGACACTTTAATAAAAACTATCCTGATAAATAATATTCAGAATAATAATATCTTTAAAACGTACTGCTCTATACAAGACGACAATCTGACAATCTTTATTGAAATCCCATCCAATGTCCTCAAAGAAGAACTCATACAAGCCACCTCGATACCCACATATGTACACAACACATACGAAACTATAAATATTGTAAACGCCCTGTATACAAAAAATAATTGTAGAATTAAACCTGTAGATAAATGTGTTAGAATTAATAGTAAAGAATACTACTGCTTAAAACAAAATAACGATTATGAAAAATGTTTGGAAAATGTAATCTGTTATAAAGATTTCCAATTTTGTGAATACAGTAAAATATCACAAGTAAACTCAGTCATTGATATAAAGAACTCAAACGTACAATATTTGTACTTCCCAATTAAAAAACAAATTAAATATTATTGTAATGATGAATTAAATATTAGAGAATTAAAAGGGATATATTATACAAATAACTGCAAAATTAATAATCAGATAGAAATAAAAAATAATTTTGGCGAGCTGATTGACATTCACGTAAATTTAACCAATACTCATATTGAACTTATTAAGGGAGAAATAAAAAATATTACACAAATTAATCATGAAATGGAAAGTAGGTAGTATTCTATTAGAATCTGTAGATGATGTAAAGTTAAATAATTATAATTTTATTATAATTTATGTTATGATGGTATTAATAATTATTGTAATATTATGTTGTAAATACAAAGATTATCTTAAAAGAAAATTTAAAACGTCAAATGATTCAGAATTAAAAGAATTTAGTAGAAGTTCCAAAAATGTAACTTCCACTCTTGAGGAGGGAGGGATTATGTGAGCGCCTCACCCCATTTTGCGCAATAATATTAGAAATTAAATCATCTTAAATTTACATAATTAGCATTTTATAGTGTCGAGTAAAAAGGCACGTTTCTAAGATAATCTTTGGTATAAATATGTTAGCACGTAGAATTAGAAGCATTCCTGTTGTATTCCTGTAGTATTCATCTTATACTCTTGTTACATTTACTGTTGTAACCAGCGTTCTAACCAGAACCATTTTATTTCGTTTTTAATAAAATAAACTTTTTTAAAAACGATATTTCAAGTTCCTAAAATATAATTTATATTTTTTGTATTTTGTTAGCATTTGCTATTAAATAAATCAATTTCAATTTCAATTTCAATATTCATGTATATGTCGTGTATAATGGCTTATGTTTGCAAAATCAAGATAAAATAGCTGATTTCAGCTTGCAAAAACATACAAAATGCTTTTTTCAAGTATTTTATTTGTCATATTCAGGTTTCTGTCGTGTATAATAGCTAATGTTGGTGAAAGCAAGATAAAAATGCTGTTTTAAGCATGCAAGAGCAAACAAAACACCGTTTTCAAGTATTTAAACTGTCATATTCATGTATATGTCGTGTGTAATGGCTTTTGTTTGCAAAATCAAGATGAAATAGCTGTTTTCAGCTTGAAAAAACATACAAAATGCTGTTTTCAAGTTTTTAAACTGTTATATTCATGTTTCTGTCATGTATAATAGCTAATGATGGTAAAAGCAAGATAAAAATGCTGTTTTAAGCATGCAAAAGCATACAAAACACCGTTTTCAAGTATTTAAACTGTCATATTCATGTTTCTGTCGTGTATAATAGCTAATGTTGGTGAAAGCTAGATAAAAATGCTGTATTTAGCATGCAAAAGCATACAAAACACCGTTTTCAAGTATTTTAACTGTCATATTCGTGTATATGTCGTGAGTAATTTCTTATGTTTGCAAAATCAAGATAAAAAAGCTGTTTTCAGTTTGCAAAAACATACAAAATGCTGTGTTCAAGTATTAAAACTGTCATATTCATGTTTCTGTCGTGTATAATAGCTAATGTTGGTGAAAGCAAGATAAAAATGCTGTTTTAAGCATGCAAAAGCATACAAAACACCGTTTTCAAGTATTTAAACTGTCATATTCATGTTTCTGTCGTGTATATAAGCTAATGTTGGTGAAAGCAAGACAAAAATGCTGTTTTAAGCATGCAAAAGCATACAAAACACCGTTTTCAAGTATTTAAACTGTCATATTCATATATATGTCGTGTGTAATGGCTTATGTTTGCAAAATCAAGATAAAATAGTTGTTTTCAGCTTGCAAAAACATACAAAATGCTGTTTTCAAGTATTTAAACTGTCATATTCAAGTTTCTGTCGTGTATAATAGCTAATGTTGGTGAAAGCAAGTTAAAAATGCTGTTTTAAGCATGCAAAAGCATACAAAACACCGTTTTCAAGTATTTAAACTGTCATATTCATGTTTCTGTCGTGTATAATAGCTAATGTTGGTGAAAGCAAGATAAAAATGCTGTTTTAAGCATGCAAGAGCAAACAAAACACCGTTTTCAAGTATTTAAACTATCATATTCATGTATATGTCGTGTGTAATGGCTTTTGTTTGCCAAATCAAGATGAAATAGCTGATTTCGGCTTGCAAAAACATACAAAATGCTGTTTTCAAGTTTTTAAACTGTCATATTCGTGTTTCTGTCGTGTATAATAGCTAATGTTGGTAAAAGCAAGATAAAAATGCTGTTTTAAACATGCAAAAGCATACAAAACACCGTTTTCAAGTATTTAAATTGTCATATTCATATTTCTGTCGTGTATAATAGCTAATGTTGGTAAAAGCAAGACAAAAATGCTGTTTTAAGCATGCAAAAGCATACAAAACACCGTTTTTAAGTATTTAAACTGTCATATTCATGTATTTGTCGTGTGTAAGGGCTTATGTTTGCAAAATCAAGATGAAATAGCTGTTTTCAGCTTGCAAAAACATACAAAATGCTGTTTTCAAATATTTAAACTGTCATATTAACGTTTCTGTCGTGTATAATAGCTAATGTTGGTGAAAGCAAGATAAAAATGCTGTTTTAAGCATGCAAAAGCACACAAAACACCGTTTTCAAGTATTTAAACTGTCATATTCATGTATATGTCGTGTGTAATGGGTTATGTTTGCAAAATCAAAATAAAATAGCTGTTTTCAGCTTGCAAAAACATACAAAATGCTGTTTTCAAGTATTTAAATTGTCATATTCATGTTTCTGTCGTGTATAATAGCTAATGTTGGTGAAAGCAAGATAAAAATTCTGTTTTAAGCATGCAAGCGCAAACAAAACACCGTTTTCAAGTATTTAAACTGTCATAATCATGTATATGTCGTGTGTAATGGCTTTTGTTTGCAAAATCAAGATAAAATAGCTGTTTTCAGCTTACAAAAACATACAAAATGCTGTTTTCAAGTTTTTAAACTGTCATATTCATGTTTCTGTCGTGTATAATAGCTAATGTTGGTAAAGGCAAGATAAAAATGCTGTTTTAAGTATGTAAAAGCATACAAAACACCGTTTTCAAGTATTTAAACAGTCATATTCATGTTTGTGTCGTGTATAATAGCTAAAGTTGGTGAAAGCTAGATAAAAATGCTGTTTTAAGCATGCAAAAGCATACAAAACACCGTTTTTAAGTATTTAAACTGTCATATTCATATATATGTCGTGTGTAATGGCTTATGTTTGCAAAATCAAAATAAAAAAACTGTTTTCAGCTTGCAAAAACATACAAAATGCTGCTTTCAAGTATTTAAACTGTCATTTCATGTTTCTGTCGTGTTTGATAGCTAATGTGGGTGAAAGCAAGATAAAAATGCTGTTTTAAGCATGAAAAAGCATACAAAACACAGTTTTCAAGTATTTAAACTGACATATTCATGTTTCTGTCGTGTATAATAGCTAATGTTGGTGAAAGCAAGATAAAAATGATGTTTTATGCATGCAAAACACAGTTTTCAAGTATTTAAACTGTCATATTCACGTTTCTGTCGTGTATAATAGCTAATGTTGGTGAAAGCAAGATAAAAATGCTGTTTTAAGCATACAAAAGCATACAAAACACCGTTTTCAAGTATTTAAACTGTCATTTTCATGTATATGTCGTGTGTAATGGCTTATTTTTGCAAAATCAAGATAAAATAGCTGTTTTCAGCTTGCAAAAACATACAAAATGCTGTTTTCAAGTATTTAAACTGTCATATTCATGTTTCTGTCTTGTATAATAGCTAATGTTGGTGAAAGCAAAATAAAAATGCTGTTTTAAGCATGTAAAAGCGTACAAAACACCGTTTTCAAGTATTTAAATTGTCATATTCATGTTTCTGTCCTGTATAATAGCTAATGTTGGTGAAAGCAAGACAAAAATGCTGTTTTAAGCATGCAAAAGCATACAAAACACCGTTTTCAAGTATTTAAACTGTCATATTCATGTATATGTCGTGTGTAAGGGCTTATGTTTGCAAAATCAAGATGAAATAGCTGTTTTCAGCTTGCAAAAACATACAAAATGCTGTTTTCAAGTATTTAAACTGTCATATTCATGTTTCTGTCATGTATAATAGCTAATGTTGGTGAAAGCAAGATAAAAATGCTGTTTTAAGCATGCAAAAGCATACAAAACACAGTTTTCAAGTATTTATACTGTCATATTCATGTATATGTCGTGTGTAATGGCTTATGTTTGCAAAATCAAGATAAAATAGCTGTTTTCAGCTTGTTAAAACATACAAAATGCTGTTTTCAAGTATTTAAACTGTCATATTCATGTTTCTGTCTTGTATAATAGCTAATGTTGGTGAAAGCAAGATAAAAATGCTGTTTTGAGCATGCAAAAGCATACAAAACACCGTTTTCAAGTATTTAAACTGTCATATTCATGTTTCTGTCGTGTATAATAGCTAATGTTGGTGAAAGCAAGACAAAAATGCTGTTTTAAGCATGCAAAAGCATACAAAACACCGTTTTCAAGTATTTAAACTGTCATATTCATATATATGTCGTGTGTAATGGCTTATGTTTGCAAAATCAAGATAAAATAGCTATTTTCAGCTTGCAAAAACATACAAAATGCTGTTTTCAAGTATTTAAAATGTCATATTCATGTTTCTGTCGTGTATAATATCTAATGTTGGTGAAACCAAGATAAAAATGCTGTTTTAAGCATGCAAAAGCATACATAACACCGTTTTCAAGTATTTAAACTGTCATATTCATGTATATGTCGTGTGTAACAGCTTATGTTTGTAAAATCAAAATAAAGTAGCTGTTTTCAGCTTGCAAAAACATACAAAATGCTGTTTTCAAATATATAAACTGTCATATTCATGTTTCTGCTGTGTATAATAGCTAATGTTGGTGAAACCAAGATAAAAATGCTGTTTTAAGCATGCAAAAGCATACAAAACACCGTTTTCAAGTATATAAACTGTCATTTTCATGTATATGTCGTGTGTAACAGCTTATGTTTGCAAAATCAAGATAAAATAGCTGATTTCAGTTTGCAAAAACATACAAAATGCTGTTTTCAAATATTTAAACTGTCATATTCATGTTTCTGTCGCGTATAATAGCTAATGTTGGTGAAAGCAAGATAAAAATGCTGTTTTAAGCATGCAAAAGCATACAAAACACCGTTTCCAAGTATTTAAACTGTCATATTTATGTATACGTCATGTGTAATGGCTTATGTTTGCAAAATCAAGATAAAATAACTATTTTCAGCTTGCAAAAACATACAAAATGCTGTTTTCAAGTTTTTAAACTGTCATATTCGTGTTTCTGTCGTGTATAATAGCTAATGTTGGTAAAAGCAAGATAAAAATGCTGTTTTAAGCATGCAAAAGCATACAAAACACCGTTTTCAAGTATTTAAATTGTCATATTCATGTTTCTGTCGTGTATAATAGCTAATGTTGGTAAAAGCAAGATAAAAATGCTGTTTTAAGCATGCAAGAGCAAACAAAACACCGTTTTCAAGTATTTAAACTATCAAATTCATGTATATGTCGTGTGTAATGGCTTTTGTTTGCAAAATCAAGATGATATAGCTGTTTTCAGTTTGCAAAAACATACAAAATGCTGTTTTCAAGTTTTTAAACTGTCATATTCATGTTTCTGTAGTGTATAATAGCTAATGTTGGTGAAAGCAAGATAGAAATGCTGTTTAAGCATACAAAAGCATAATTTATATGATATATTAGTAGATAAGATATAAGTAATTATAAGAACCCTTACTCAGCCTGATAATATTCCTTTGTTCTTAAATAATTCCCAGTAGTGATTGTAAACCCCACTATTATACTTTGTATAATCATTGTAAAGAGTAAGACACTCTGAACTCAGCTCTCAACGAGTTAAGTCGTCTCTTGTGAAATAAAGTTGTTTTTAAAAAGTCTGTTTTTGAATTAACATATATTAATGGCGCAGTCGGATCGGATTTGCAAACTAAACGTTTAAAGTGAAAATTTAATTCGTTTTGGTTCGTTTTAACGATTTATTGCAATTTGAACTTAGAAGTTTCACACATCAAGTCATAAGTCGACATATGTGCGCGGACAAGTGAATCCTTCAAGAAATCATCCCAAATTCATCAGTCGATCAACAACGACGAGAACGAGAGACCAGTAGCGTGCCCAATCCATGTAAGGAAAGATAAGAGACATCAACTACTGCAGAGTCATCCTCATCATCAACACCACGAACGAGTCGTCCGATACGTGACAGCTCATGTTCATCGCTTCAATATTGTAAGTACAGATTACTATTGTTGCAAATCTAATTTAATTGTCAGTGAAAATGGCACAACAACTAGAACAAAGATACTTGGACACAGTTCCTATATTCAATGGTAACTCAAATGAACTTGCCTATTTTATTCGAATGAGCGAAGCTCTAATAAATAAATTTTATAATCGCGTAGTACAAGATGACAACGATAATTTTGTATTAATTGCAAATATAAGAAACAAAATTAAAGGAGAAGCAGCTAAAGCTATCTCGCATTATTCTATTAATTCATGGAATGATATTAAAACAGCACTTATTACCACATATGCAGACAAGAGAGACTGTTATACTCTTGCAATAGAAATTACTAATCTTAAACAAATTAATGAAAATGCTTTTGATTATTACAATAAAATGTTAGAACTATTAAATTCACACACGGCGTATGTAGAAACTCAAATTGAAGCAGCTTTAAGACCCGCTTTTATAATGTATGGTCAAAATTTAGCTATTCGTGCATTTTTAAGAGGACTGAAAGATCCTTTACGATCCTTTTTACAAACTCGTAATCCTACAAGTCTAAATGCAGCTTTAAAAATATTAATGAACGATTATCAGTTAGAAGCATCTAGATCATCCACAACAAATCCACCTAAAAATTCAGTTTATAACAAACCAAATAATAACACTAAATATTACCCACAACACCAACATCAATTCCAAAACACATCTAATCGTGCATATCCTATGCAATTACCACAATTTACTCAACCAAGACCTGTTCACAACCTTCCTAGAGGATCAGTGAATACAAAACCTCAACCAAAACCTACACCAATGTCCATATCAACCAGACAGACACAATTTAGAACTAACCAATCATTTCAAACACAATCTAGACCCACATATTATTCAAAGGAATTATTTAACGTAGAAAACTTAGAGTCACAACAAGATACTGAAACAGTACCGTATTATGAAACTGAAAATGAACAAAATTATGACGAACAATATTATGTAGACCATGAACAACAAATTCCCGAAGAATCACAAACAGAAAATAACTCTTTTTTAGAGCCAGTCAACAATCAAAATTCTACGAAGTAACAAACATTGATAACCCAACACAATTGCCATATTTACAATTAGATAAATATAAATGTTTAATCGATTCAGGAAGCACTAGATCATTTATTAATCCTTGCGTAATAAAAAAATATCAAAAAGAATTTTACTTATTTAAAGAAAATTTTGTACTATCAACCCGCACACGGTATATCAAAAGGAAATAACTATGTGATAATTAATTTTGGTGAAATTGAAATTAAATTTTATGTATTTGAATTCCATAGTCAATTCGATCTATTAATCGGATTAGAAGATTTAAAATTATTAGAAGTACAATACGATATTGTAAATGATAAAATATACTTATTAGGTGAAGAACACAAATTAAATTATTATGAGAATAGTAATAAATTAAAATTAAAACCAAAAGAAACAAAGATAGTTAGTTATTTTATTAATGAAAAAGATTCAGAAGTATTATTAGAAAATAATAATATAAATCCATATTTCGAAATTCCAGATAGTATAGTTAAAATTAAAAATAATCGATTAAAAATCCCAGTGACTAATAAAACATTAGAAGAAATTGAAATAAATAATATGACAATGCCTAATTTTACAAAAAATTTTAAGATAATGCCTAATGGACCATCAGAAAAATTAATTGATTTAAATAATTTTAGAACTAGTCATTTAAATAAATTTGAAGAAAGAGAATTATTAAAAATTATTCAAAATTATAGAGAGATATTTTATAACGAAAATGACCAACTGACGTTTACAAACAGAATTAAACACGAAATTAAGACTACAGATGACATTCCGGTACATAGTAAAACATATAGATACCCTAATTGTTACAAACAAGAGGTGCAGACACAAATTTCTAAATTACTAAAAGATGGCATAATTCAACATAGCTATTCACCCTGGTCATCTCCAGTATGGGTAGTTCCAAAAAAGACAGACGCTTCAGGAAAAGCTAAATTCCGTATGGTTATTGATTATAGAAATTTAAATAACAAAACAATTGATGATAAGTATCCTATTCCCAATATTAACGACATATTAGACAAATTAGGAAGATGCAAGTATTTCACAACGCTTGATCTTGCCTCAGGCTTTCATCAAATTGAAGTCGAAAGTAAAGATATTCCAAAAACAGCGTTCAATGTAGAAGGAGGACATTATGAATTTAAAAGAATGCCCTTTGGCTTAAAAAACGCTCCGAGTACGTTCCAACGATTAATAAATTTCGTTTTAAAAGACTTAATTGGAAAAGTATGCTTAGTATACTTAGATGACATCATTATTCTTGGAAACAGTTTAGAAGAACATTTAGATAATTTGAAAAAAGTATTTAAAACCTTAAAACAAGCAAATTTGAAAGTACAGTTGGATAAATCCGAATTTCTTAGAAAAGAGGTAGAATATTTAGGACATGTAGTAACACAGGATGGAGTAAAACCCAATCCAAATAAAATATTAGCTATACAAAATTTTCCGATACCAAAAACCCAAAAGGAAATAAAATCATTCCTAGGCTTATTAGGTTATTATAGGAAGTTTATCAGAGACTTTGCGAAGATTAAAAAACCCCTTACAAAAGCATTAAAAAAAGGAACTAGCATTGACATCAATAATGAAGAATATAAAAAAAGTTTCGAAATTAGTAAAAATTTATTAATGAACGACCCCATTCTCCAATACCCGGACTTCAATAAACAGTTTATAGTAACATCAGACGCTAGCAACTATGCTATAGGTGCCGTATTATCCCAGAATGTAAATGGAAAAGACTTACCAGTGGCTTATGCAAGTAGGACACTTAATGAACATGAAATTAATTATTCGGTAATAGAAAAAGAATTACTAGCAATAGTATGGGCAACGAAATATTTTAAACCGTATATTTATGGTGTAAAATTTAAAATAGTTACGGATCACAAACCCTTAACCTGGCTATTCAACTTAAAAGAACCTAATTCAAAATTATTAAGATGGAAGTTAAAACTGCAAGAATTTGATTATGATATAGAATATAAGAAGGGAAAATTAAATACTAACGCAGATGCCCTATCTAGAGTAAAGATTAACGATTTTGAAATAATAGAAAAAGAAGGAGATTTATTACAAGTAAAAGATAACTTAGCTCACTGTATAAGTTGTGATAAAAAATTAGGAAAAGGCATAGCAGAAAAAATAGATTCAAAATTTAATAGTAAAAATTATCTATCAAAATTTAAAACACCAAAAATCACCGATGTATTATTACAAAGAATATCTAACGAACATGTAATATTTCACTTAGTCACCAAAGACAAATTTAAAGAGAAACCAACGTATAAAACCTAAAAGGAAACTTTACAAAATTTAAAATTATATTTGACAAAAAATAATATAGATAGTATATCCATTCCAAAATTAGGATGTGGAAATGATAGATTATTATGGGAAAAAGTAAAAATTATAATTTATAATGTATTCGTAGATACAAATATTAGAATTACAGTATATTCATTACCCGACGAAATAGAACATTTCGCAATCGACTCAGATAACTGACTGTCTAGAATTACAATCAGATATTGATAATCTGTGTCAATGGTCTCTAAAAAATAATCTACCTTTTAATTTAAAGAAATGTTCTGTAATAAGCATCAGTAGGAAAATTAATATTATAAAGTACGACTACGTTATGTGCGATAGTGTTCTAAACCGAGTTATTTCTACTAATGATCTTGGTATACATTTTAACTGCAAATTTCAATTTCATCAGCATATTGATAAAATAACTTCAGATGCATATAAAACTTTAGGTTTTGTACTTCGCACAACACGTAACTTTCGTAATATCAAAACTATGATGTGTTTATACTACTCTCTTGTTAGAAGTAAACTAGAATATGGTTGTCTAGTGTGGAGTCCTTACTACAGCACTATTGTAAATAAACTTGAGAAGGTACAGAAAAGATTTTGTAACATTTTATATTATCGCTTTTTTCACATTTGGCCGAACATGAAATATAATGCTTTACTTACAAATTTTAATATGGATAGTTTATCCGATAGGCGTGTGAAACTTCAGCTTTTGTTTTTGTATAAACTGGTCAACAATGTCATATATAGCCCCCCACTTTTAGGTGAATTAAATTTCCATGCTAGGCCATGTAATACTCGCTCCACACAGACATTTCACTGTGATTTCTCACGCACCACTGCTAACTTCTTCAATCCAATCAACGCCATGTGCCGTACTTTTAATAATTATAATAACACATTAGATTTTTGCGATACTTTTTCAAAATTCAAAAATAATATAGCTATGTGCCTGAAAGATCACTGAATTATCAATTTATTGTATATGTAATTTCTACTAGCTGTTTTCCTTTTTCGTTTTTTGTTTGTTTTCATGTTATTTGAGATGTTATATTCTATAATTTTACTCTGTAATTGGAATTTTATTTCTGTTGGGTAAAAATAAATAAATAAATAAATAAATAACGATAGTAATGTTGCAAATGCATCAGAATCAGATCACACAGACCAAACATGTCACTCAGATGAAGAAAATCCCATCTCAGGAATAAAATTTATAGAAACTTCAATAAATGTAGGGAAAAATCAAATAATATTTAATATTACAGACTTTCCAAATTTAAGAGTAAATATAACAAGACAATTTGAAAAGAAAACCAGATTAGAAGTTTATCTTCCAAAAGCAAAATTAATAGAAAGTATTTTAGCATTCTTAAGAGATTATTGTAAACCTAATACAAGATATTATTGTATTTTTAATGATAATTTGTATCCAAATGTAAACGAAATCTTACAAAAATATTTCCTACACAAAAGTATAGAACTAATCAGTTGCAAAAATAAACTAGAAGATATAGTAATGCAAGAACAACAGCTAGAGATAACTAAATTATACCATGAAAGCAAAACGAATCACAGAGGTATATCTGAAACTATAAAAAGAATTAAAGAAAAATATTACTGGCCAAATCTTCATAACACAGTTCAAGATTATATTAATACTTGTGACATTTGCATTCAGAGCAAATATGAACGAAATCCCATTCAACTAAACCTTCGAGTAACACCCACAAGTAGTAAACCATTAGAAATGATACACATGGACGTGATATCCTTAGAAAGGAAAAAATATTTAACCATCATCGATAGCTTCTCAAAATTCGCGCAAGCTTATGAATTACAAAATATGACTTCAATTGAAATCGCAAACAAATTATTAAAATTTATTTCTCAGTATGTTACTCCCGATAAGATAATTTGCGATAACGGAAAAGAATTTAATAATGTAGTTATTAAAGAGTTTTTAGCTCTACACAAAATAAATATTCATTTTATCAGCTTAGACAACCCTAATTCAAATGGACAGATAGAACGTTTCCATTCTACTCTAGTTGAACACCTAAGATTATTAAATTTGCAAAAAGAATATAAAACTACAAATTTAAATGAAAAAGTAAATTACGCGATAATTGGCTATAATAATATAATACATTCGTCAACAAACTATAAACCAGTTGATATTTTATTCGGTCATTTTAAATCTAATGATATCAACTTAGATCTTGAAAAACACCTTAGTCAAAATTACATCCAGACTCATAAAGATAAAATGCAGATAATCTATAGAGACATAAAGCAAACACTAGAAAATAAAAAAGAAATAATCGCTGGAAAACGCAATAAAGATAAAACTGAAATTATTCCAGAAATACCGGAACAAGTTAAAGTTAAACAAAATATAAGACATTCAGGTAAAATTACTAAACCTAAATATGTTTTACATACAGTAGCAAAAGTACAACCAAAATTTGGAACATTAGTAACAACAAAAGACAAGAAATATAAACTTTCAAAAATTAAAAGACCAAGAAAAGTTTTAAAAGAAACTGTTGTTTCAGATTCATCCTGTTCGGATCAGGAACCGCAACAGAATACTTGACTGACATTACACATAACCCGGGCGCACTAATTAACAACTTAGGTAAAGCACGAATCTACTTGAATAAACACATTATTCATTTTAATTATAACTTTAAAAATATATACGGCGAATATCTCGATTTAAATAAACAAACCGAGTTAGTAAAAGCAGAGATAAATAAAACTAATAGAACGGAAACATTTGAAGAATTTAACAATCATATTAAATTACTAGACTATCACCAAAATGATATATCTATGAAATTTCAAAATTTAGAGATTAAATCAGAAAAAAGATCTAAAAGAGGATTAATAAACGGTATAGGCACAGTATTTAAAAGTATTACTGGAAACCTAGATAACGAAGATGCCCAAAGATATGATGAATTAATTATAAATTTGAAAGAAAATCAATACGTATTAGAAAGAAACATTTTAGAAAATTATAATACCAATACACAAATGATTAAACAATTTAATGAAACAATGGAAAACATTAAACATAATCAACAAATCCTGAAATCCAGAATCCTTAAGATGCAGTCCTATATGAGTAAAAAAGCTACATTAATTGATCATTTGTTTGTTAAAGAAGTAATAAATCAAATTATTCATTTATATAAAATTATTCAGAATACATTAAATGATATAATTATCTCTCTTAGTTTCTGTAATATGGGACAATTACATGAAAGTATAATTCCACAAAATTTGTTAAAAGAAAATCTTTTTAAAATAAATAAACATAAAGAATTTGAGTTTCCAGATGAATTAAAATTTAATGAGATGAAACAGTTAATTTCAACTCATTGTAAATTAGAAAATTATGAAATAGATTATTTAATCTTGGTGCCATTATACCTTGACAAAGAGTTAGAATTGCTTCATTACACTCCTGTACCTACTATTCAACATAGTGGAATGCTAACCATATTTAGAAATGAACATCTACTGCTAAAAGAAAGTGACAAGTTATACCTAGTGCAAAGTGATTGCAGAAAAATAAATAAGCAATATTTCTGTAACCATATGAATAATGACATTATTGCTAAAACCGATTGTGACTATCAAGTTATATTTAATTTAGATATAATAAATTGTAATTATATTAAAATTACTAACAATACAGTTAATTTGTTAGAAATAAGTAATATTAATCAGTTTATATTATGTTATTTGAATAATAAAAAATAAGTTTAAAATGTAGAAATGAAAATGGGGAATAAAAAATTTTAAAGGGAATTTACTTATTAAAAAATAATGAGTGTAAGATAAATAACAAACAATTAATAAATAATGTTATTAATGGAGAACCAATTATTGTATCAAATTATAGATTCAATATTAGTAAAAGTAAAAAGATTGATTCTGAAATAGATTTGCAAAACATTAAAGAAATAAAAATAATTCGTCATACATTAGAAACTGTAAAGGAAATTCCTCATATAAATAATCATAATATTGTAAAATATGTTATGATAATAATAATCATTATTATATTAGTTTTTATATTAATTAAAAAGAAATGTAATCATTGTAACTTTAATAAGAACTATTTAGTTCGCAATCCCCTGCAAGAAATGGATCTTCCAGGTGATGCTCACATCTAATAGGGGAGGATTTATATGATATATTAGTAGATAAGATATAAGTAATCACAAGAACCCTTACTCAGCCCGATAATATTCCTTTGTTCTTAAACAATTCCTAGTAGTGATTGTAAACCTTATTATTATACTTTGTATAATCATTGTAAAGAGTAAGACACTCTGAACTCAGCTCTCAACGAGTTAAGTCGTCTCTTGTGAAATAAAGTTGTTTTTAAAAAGTCTGTTTTTGAATATTAATCATACAAAACACCGTTTTCAAGTATTTAAACTGTCATATTCATGTATATGTCGTGTGTAATGGCTTATGTTTGCAAAATCAAGATAAAATAGCTGATTTCAGCTTGCAAAAACATACAAAATGCTGTTTTCAAGTATTTAAACTGTCATATTCATGTTTCTGTCTTGCATAATAGCAAATGTTGGTGAAAGCAAGATAAAAATGCTGTTTTAAGCATGCAAAAGCATACAAAACACCGTTTTCAAGTATTTAAACTGTCATATACATGTTTCTGTCGTGTATAATAGCTAATGTTGGTGAAAGCAAGACAAAAATGCTGTTTTAAGCATGCAAAAGCACACAAAACACCGTTTTCAAGTATTTAAACTGTCATATTCATGTATATGTCGTGTGTAATGGCTTATGTTTGCAAAATCAAGATAAAATAGCAGATTTCAGCTTGCAAAAACATACAAAATGCTGTTTTCAAGTTTTTAAACTGTCATATTCATGTTTCTGTCGTGTATAATAGCTAATGTTGGTGAAAGCTAGATAAAAATGCTGTATTAAGCATGCAAAAGCATACAAAACACCGTTTTCAAGTATTTTAACTGTCATATTCATGTTTCTGTCGTGTATATAAGCTAATGTTGGTGAAAGCAAGACAAAAATGCTGTTTTAAGCATGCAAAAGCATACAAAACACCGTTTTCAAGTATTTAAACTGTCATATTCATATATATGTCGTGTGTAATGGCTTATGTTTGCAAAATCAAGATAAAATAGTTGTTTTCAGCTTGCAAAAACATACAAAATGCTGTTTTCAAGTATTTAAACTGTCATATTCATGTTTCTGTCGTGTATAATAGCTAATGTTGGTGAAAGCAAGATAAAAATGCTGTTTTAAGCATGCAAAAGCATACAAAACACCGTTTTCAAGTATTTAAACTGTCATATTCATATATATGTCGTGTGTAATGGCTAATGTTTGCAAAATCAAGATAAAATAGCTGTTTTTAGCTTGTAAAAACATACAAAATGCTGTTTTCAAGTATTTAAATTGTCATATTCATGTTTCTGTCGTGTATAATAGCTAATGTTGGTGAAAGCAAGATAAAAATGATGTTTTAAGCATGCAAAAGCATACAAAACACCGTTTTCAAGTATTTGAACTGTCATATTAACGTTTTTGTCGTTTATAATAGCTAATGTTGGTGAAAGCAAGATAAAAATGCTGTTTTAAGCATGCAAAAGCATACAAAACACCGTTTTCAAGTATTTAAACTGTCATATTCATATATATGTCGTGTGTAATGACTTATGTTTGCAAAATCAAGATAAAATAGCTGTTTTTAGCTTGTAAAAACATACAAAATGCTGTTTTCAAGTTTTTAAACTGTCATATTCATGTTTCTGTCGTGTATAATAGCTAATGTTGCTGAAAGCAAGATAAAAATGCTGTTTAAGCATACAAAAGCATACAAAACACCGTTTTTAAGCATTTAAACTGTCATATTCATGTATGTGTCGTGTGTAATGGCTTATGTTTACAAAATCAAGATAAAATAGCTGATTTCAGCTTGCAAAAACATACAAAATGCTGTTTTCAAATATTTAAACTGTCATATTCATGTTTCTGTCGTGTATAATAGCTAATGTTGGTGAAAGCTAGATAAAAATGCTGTATTAAGCATGCAAAAGCATACAAAACACCGTTTTCAAGTATTTTAACTGTCATATTCGTGTATATGTCGTGAGTAATTTCTTATGTTTGCAAAATCAAGATAAAAAAGCTGTTTTCAGTTTGCAAAAACATACAAAATGCTGTTTTCAAGTATTTAAACTGTCATATTCATGTTTCTGTTGTGTATAATAGCTAATGTTGGTGAAAGCAAGATAAAAATGCTGTTTTAAGCATGCAAAAGCATACAATACACCGTTTTTAAGTATTTAAACTGTCATATTCATGTTGTTGTCGTGTATATAAGCTAATGTTGGTGAAAGCAAGACAAAAATGCTGTTTGAAGCATGCAAAAGCATACAAAACACCGTTTTCAAGAATTTAAACTGTCATATTCATATATATGTCGTGTGTAATGGCTTATGTTTGCAAAATCAAGATAAAATAGTTGTTTTCAGCTTGCAAAAACATACAAAATGCTGTCTTCAAGTATTTAAACTGTCATATTCATGTTTCTGTCGTGTATAATAGCTAATGTTGGTGAAAGCAAGATAAAAATGCTGTTTTATGCATACAAAAGCATACAAAACACCGTTTTCAAGTATTTAAATTGTCATATTCATGTTTCTGTCGTGTATAATAGCTAATGTTGGTGAAAGCAAGATAAAAATGCTGTTTTAAGCATACAAAAGCATACAAAACACCGTTTTCAAGTATTTGAACTGTCATATTCATGTATATGTCGTGTGTAATGGCTTATGTTTGCAAAATCAAGATAAAATAGCTGTTTTCAGCTTGCAAAAACATACAAAATGCTGTTTTCAAATATTTAAACTGTCATATTCAAGTTTCTGTCGTGTATAATAGCTAATGTTGGTGAAATCAAGTTAAAAATGCTGTTTTAAGCATGCAAAAGCATACAAAACACCGTTTTCAAGTATTTAAACTGTCATATTCATGTTTCTGTCGTGTATAATAGCTAATGTTGGTGAAAGCAAGATAAAAATGCTGTTTTAA
>CAWWDY010001192.1:0-24046 GCA_963942605.1 Poecilus cupreus | reverse complement strand
AAATGACGATAAAATTTCTGTTTTAAACTTGCAAAAACATAGAAAAACGCTGTTTTGAACTATTCAAACTGACAAATTCATGTTTCTTTCGTGTGAAACGGCGATTTATGAGAAATGACGATAAAATTGCTGTTTTAAGCTTGCAAAAACATAGGAAAAACGCTGTTTTTCAACTATTCAAACTGATAAATTCATGTTTCTTACGTTTTGAAACGGTGGATTTTTGTGAAATCACGTTAAAATTGCTGTTTTAAACTTGCAAAAACATTGAAAAAACGATGTTTTTAACTATTCAAAACTGGACAAATTCATGTTTCTTTCGTGCGAAACGGCGATTTATGAGAAAATACTATAAAATTGCTGTTTTAAACTTGCAAAAACATAGAAAAACGCTGTTTTGAACTATTCAAACTGACAAATTCATGTTCCTTTCGTGTGAAACGGCGATTTATGAGAAATGACGATAAAATTGCTGTTTTAAGCTTGCAAAAACATAGAAAAACGCTGTTTTGAACTATTCAAACTGACAAATTCATGTTTCTTTCATGCGAAACGACGATTTATGAGAAAATGACGATAAAATTGCTGTTTTAAACTTGCAAAAACATAGAAAAACGCTGTTTTCAACTATTCAAAACTGATAAATTCATGTTTCTTACGTTCCAAACGGTGGATTTTTGTGAAATCACGATAAAATTGCTGTTTTCAACTTGCAAAAACATTGAAAAACGCTGTTTTCATCTATTCAAACTGAAAAATTCATGTTTGTTCCGTGCGAAACGGCGATTTATGAGAAATTACGATAAAATTGCTGTTTTAAAATTGCAAAAACATAGAAAAACGCTGTTTTGAACTATTCAAACTGACAAATTCATGTTTCTTTCGTGCGAAACGGCGATTTATGAGAAATGACGATAAAATTGCTGTTTTAAACTTGCAAAAACATAGAAAAACGCTGTTTTGAACTATTTCACACTGACAAATTTATGTTTTCTTTCGTGCGAAACGGCGATTTATGATAAATGACGATACAATTGCTGTTTTTAAACTTGCAAAAACATAGAAAAAACGCTGTTTTCAACTATTCAAACTAATAAATTCATGTTTCTTTCGTTCGAAACGGTGGATTTTTTGTGAAATGACGATAAAATTGCTGTTTTAAACTTGCAAAAACATAGAAAAACGCTGTTTTCAACTATTCAAACTGATAAATTCAGGTTTCCTTCGTGCGAAACGGCTTTTTATGAGAAATTACGATAAAATTGCTGTTTTAAACTTGCAAAAACATAGAAAAACGCTGTTTTGAACTATTCAAACTGACAAATTCATGTTTCTTTCGTGTGAAACGGCGATTTATGAGAAATGACGATAAAATTGCTGTTTTTAAGCTTGCAAAAACATAGAAAAACGCTGTTTTCAACTATTCAAACTGATAAATTCATGTTTCTTACGTTGGAAACGGTGGATTTTTGTGAAATCACGTTAAAATTGCTGTTTTAAACTTGCAAAAACATTGAACTTGCAAAAACATTGAAAAACGATGTTTTTAACTATTCAAACTGACAAATTCATGTTTCTTTCGTGCGAAACGGCGATTTATGAGAAATTACTATAAAATTGCTGTTTTTAACTTGCAAAAACATAGAAAAAACGCTGTTTTGAACTATTTAAACTGACAAATTCATGTTTCTTTCGTGTGAAACGGCGATTTATGAGAAATGACGATAAAATTGCTGTTTTAAGCTTGCAAAAACATAGAAAAACGCTGTTTTGAACTATTCAAACTGACAAATTCATGTTTCTTTCGTGCGAAACGACGATTTATGAGAAATGACGATAAAATTGCTGTTTTAAACTTGCAAAAACATAGAAAAACGCTGTTTTCAACTATTCAAACTGATAAATTCATGTTTCTTACGTTCCAAACGGTGGATTTTTTTGAAATCACGATAAAATGCTGTTTTAAACTTGCAAAAACAATTGAAAAACGCTGTTTTCAACTATTCAAACTGACAAAATCATGTTTCTTCCGTGCGAAACGGCGATTTATGAGAAATGACGATAAAATTGCTGTTTTAAACTTGTAAAAACATAGAAAAACGCTGTTTTGAACTATTCAAACTGACAAATTCATGTTTCTTTCGTGCGAAACGGCGATTTATGAGAAATGACGATAAAATTGCTGTTTTAAACTTGCAAAAACATAGAAAAACGCTGTTTTCAACTATTCAAACTGATAAATTCATGTTTCTTACGTTCCAAACGGTGGATTTTTGTTAAATCACCGATAAAATTGCTGTATTTAACTTGCAAAAACATTGAAAAACGCTGTTTTCATCTATTCAAACTGACAAATTCATGTTTCTTCCGTGCGAAACGGCGATTTATGAGAAATTACGATAAAATTGCTGTTTTAAACTTGCAAAAACATAGAAAAACGCTGTTTTGAACTATTCAAACTGACAAATTCATGTTTCTTTCGTGCGAAACGGCGATTTATGAGAAATGACGATAAAATTTCTGTTTTAAACTTGCAAAACATAGAAAAACGCTGTTTTGAACTATTCAAACTGACAAATTCATGTTTCTTTCGTGTGAAACGGCGATTTATGAGAAATGACGATAAAATTGCTGTTTTAAGCTTGCAAAAACATAGAAAAAACGCTGTTTTGAACTATTCAAACTGACAAATTCATGTTTCTTTCGTGTGAAACGGCGATTTATGAGAAATGACGATAAATTGCTGTTTTAAGCTTGCAAAAACATTGAAAAACGCTGTTTTCAACTATTCAAACTGACAAAATCATGTTTCTTCCGTGCGAAACGGCGATTTATGAGAAATGACGATAAAATTGCTGTTTTAAACTTGCAAAAACATAGAAAAACGCTGTTTTGAACTATTCAAACTGACAAATTCATGTTTCTTTCGTGTGAAACGGCGATTTATGAGAAATGACGATAAAATTGCTGTTTTAAACTTGCAAAAACATAGAAAAACGCTGTTTTCAACTATTCAAACTGATAAATTCATGTTTCTTACGTTGGAAACGATGGATTTTTGTGAAATCACGTTAAAATTGCTGTTTTAAACTTGCAAAAACATTGAAAAAACGATGTTTTTAACTATTCAAACTGACAAATTCATGTTTCTTCCGTGCGAAACGGCGATTTATGAGAAATTACTATAAAATTGCTGTTTTAAACTTGCAAAAACAAAGAAAAACGCAGTTTTGAACTATTCAAACTGACAAATTCATGTTTCTATCGTGTGAAACGGGCGATTTATGAGAAATGACGATAAAATTCCTGTTTTAAACTTGCAAAAACATTGAAAAACGCTGTTTTCATCAATTCAAACTGACAAATTCATGTTTCTTCCGTGCGAAACGGCGATTTATGAAAAATTACGATAAAATTGCTGTTTTAAACTTGCAAAAACATAGAAAAAACGCTGTTTTGAACTATTCAAACTGACAAATTCATGTTTCTTTCGTGCGAAACGGCGATTTATGATAAATGACGATACAATTGCTGTTTTAAACTTGCAAAAACATAGAAAAACGCTGTTTTCAACTATTCAAACTAATAAATTCATGTTTCTTTCGTTCGAAACGGTGGATTTTTGTGAAATGACGATAAAATTGCTGTTTTAAACTTGCAAAAACATAGAAAAACGCTGTTTTCAACTATTCAAACTGATAAATTCAGGTTTCCTTCGTGCGAAACGGCTTTTTATGAGAAATTACGATAAAATTGCTGTTTTAAACTTGCAAAAACATAGAAAAACGCGGTTTTGAAATATTCAAACTGACAAATTCATGTTTCTTTCATGCGAAACGGCGATTTATGAGAAATGACGATAAAATTGCTGTTTTAAACTTGCAAAAACTTAGAAAAACGCTGTTTTTAACTATTCAAACTGATAAATTCAGGTTTCTTTCGTGCGAAACGGCGATTTATGAGAAATGACGATAAAATTGCTGTTTTAACTTGCAAAAACATAGAAAAACGCTGTTTTGAACTATTCAAACTGACAAATTCATGTTTCTTTCATGCGAAACGGCGATTTATGTGAAATGACGATAAAATTTCTGTTTTAAACTTGCAAAAACATAGAAAAAACGCTGTTTTGAACTATTCAAACTGACAAATTCATGTTTCTTTCGTGTGAAACGGCGATTTATGAGAAATGACGATAAAATTGCTGTTTTAAGCTTGCAAAAACATAGAAAAACGCTGTTTTCAACTATTCAAACTGATAAATTCATGTTTCTTACGTTGGAAACGGTGGATTTTTGTGAAATCACGTTAAAATTGCTGTTTTAAACTTGCAAAAACATTGAAAAACGATGTTTTTAACTATTCAAACTGACAAATTCATGTTTCTTTCGTGCGAAACGGCGATTTATGAGAAAATACTATAAAATTGCTGTTTTAAACTTGCAAAAACATAGAAAAACGCTGTTTTGAACTATTCAAACTGACAAATTCATGTTCCTTTCGTGTGAAACGGCGATTTATGAGAAATGACGATAAAATTGCTGTTTTAAGCTTGCAAAAACATAGAAAAACGCTGTTTTGAACTATTCAAACTGACAAATTCATGTTTCTTTCATGCGAAACGACGATTTATGAGAAATGACGATAAAATTGCTGTTTTAAACTTGCAAAAACATAGAAAAACGCTGTTTTCAACTATTCAAACTGATAAATTCATGTTTCTTACGTTCCAAACGGTGGATTTTTGTGAAATCACGATAAAATTGCTGTTTTCAACTTGCAAAAACATTGAAAAACGCTGTTTTCATCTATTCAAACTGAAAAATTCATGTTTGTTCCGTGCGAAACGGCGATTTATGAGAAATTACGATAAAATTGCTGTTTTAAAATTGCAAAAACATAGAAAAACGCTGTTTTGAACTATTCAAACTGACAAATTCATGTTTCTTTCGTGCGAAACGGCGATTTATGAGAAATGACGATAAAATTGCTGTTTTAAACTTGCAAAAACATAGAAAAACGCTGTTTTGAACTATTCACACTGACAAATTTATGTTTCTTTCGTGCGAAACGGCGATTTATGATAAATGACGATACAATTGCTGTTTTAAACTTGCAAAAACATAGAAAAACGCTGTTTTCAACTATTCAAACTAATAAATTCATGTTTCTTTCGTTCGAAACGGTGGATTTTTGTGAAATGACGATAAAATTGCTGTTTTAAACTTGCAAAAACATAGAAAAACGCTGTTTTCAACTATTCAAACTGATAAATTCAGGTTTCCTTCGTGCGAAACGGCTTTTTATGAGAAATTACGATAAAATTGCTGTTTTAAACTTGCAAAAACATAGAAAAACGCGGTTTTGAAATATTCAAACTGACAAATTCATGTTTCTTTCATGCGAAACGGCGATTTATGAGAAATGACGATAAAATTGCTGTTTTAAACTTGCAAAAACATAGAAAAACGCTGTTTTTAACTATTCAAACTGATAAATTCAGGTTTCTTTCGTGCGAAACTGCGATTTATGAGAAATGACGATAAAATTGCTGTTTTAAACTTGCAAAAACATAGAAAAACGCTGTTTTGAACTATTCAAACTGACAAATTCATGTTTCTTTCATGCGAAACGGCGATTTATGAGAAATGACGATAAAATTTCTGTTTTAAACTTGCAAAAACATAGAAAAACGCTGTTTTGAACTATTCAAACTGACAAATTCATGTTTCTTTCGTGTGAAACGGCGATTTATGAGAAATGACGATAAAATTGCTGTTTTAAGCTTGCAAAAACATAGAAAAACGCTGTTTTCAACTATTCAAACTGATAAATTCATGTTTCTTACGTTGGAAACGGTGGATTTTTGTGAAATCACGTTAAAATTGCTGTTTTAAACTTGCAAAAACATTGAAAAACGATGTTTTTAACTATTCAAACTGACAAATTCATGTTTCTTTCGTGCGAAACGGCGATTTATGAGAAATTACTATAAAATTGCTGTTTTTAACTTGCAAAAACATAGAAAAACGCTGTTTTGAACTATTTAAACTGACAAATTCATGTTTCTTTCGTGTGAAACGGCGATTTATGAGAAATGACGATAAAATTGCTGTTTTAAGCTTGCAAAAACATAGAAAAACGCTGTTTTGAACTATTCAAACTGACAAATTCATGTTTCTTTCGTGCGAAACGACGATTTATGAGAAATGACGATAAAATTGCTGTTTTAAACTTGCAAAAACATAGAAAAACGCTGTTTTCAACTATTCAAACTGATAAATTCATGTTTCTTACGTTCCAAACGGTGGATTTTTTTGAAATCACGATAAAATTGCTGTTTTAAACTTGCAAAAACATTGAAAAACGCTGTTTTCAACTATTCAAACTGACAAAATCATGTTTCTTCCGTGCGAAACGGCGATTTATGAGAAATGACGATAAAATTGCTGTTTTAAACTTGTAAAAACATAGAAAAACGCTGTTTTGAACTATTCAAACTGACAAATTCATGTTTCTTTCGTGCGAAACGGCGATTTATGAGAAATGACGATAAAATTGCTGTTTTAAACTTGCAAAAACATAGAAAAACGCTGTTTTCAACTATTCAAACTGATAAATTCATGTTTCTTACGTTCCAAACGGTGGATTTTTGTTAAATCACGATAAAATTGCTGTATTTAACTTGCAAAAACATTGAAAAACGCTGTTTTCATCTATTCAAACTGACAAATTCATGTTTCTTCCGTGCGAAACGGCGATTTATGAGAAATTACGATAAAATTGCTGTTTTAAACTTGCAAAAACATAGAAAAACGCTGTTTTGAACTATTCAAACTGACAAATTCATGTTTCTTTCGTGCGAAACGGCGATTTATGAGAAATGACGATAAAATTGCTGTTTTAAACTTGCAAAAACATAGAAAAACGCTGTTTTGAACTATTCACACTGACAAATTTATGTTTCTTTCGTGCGAAACGGCGATTTATGATAAATGACGATACAATTGCTGTTTTAAACTTGCAAAAACATAGAAAAACGCTGTTTTCAACTATTCAAACTAATAAATTCATGTTTCTTTCGTTCGAAACGGTGGATTTTTGTGAAATGACGATAAAATTGCTGTTTTAAACTTGCAAAAACATAGAAAAACGCTGTTTTCAACTATTCAAACTGATAAATTCAGGTTTCCTTCGTGCGAAACGGCTTTTTATGAGAAATTACGATAAAATTGCTGTTTTAAACTTGCAAAAACATAGAAAAACGCGGTTTTGAAATATTCAAACTGACAAATTCATGTTTCTTTCATGCGAAACGGCGATTTATGAGAAATGACGATAAAATTGCTGTTTTAAACTTGCAAAAACACAGAAAAACGCTGTTTTTAACTATTCAAACTGATAAATTCAGGTTTCTTTCGTGCGAAACGGCGATTTATGAGAAATGACGATAAAATTGCTGTTTTAAACTTGCAAAAACATAGAAAAACGCTGTTTTGAACTATTCAAACTGACAAATTCATGTTTCTTTCATGCGAAACGGCGATTTATGAGAAATGACGATAAAATTTCTGTTTTAAACTTGCAAAAACATAGAAAAACGCTGTTTTGAACTATTCAAACTGACAAATTCATGTTTCTTTCGTGTGAAACGGCGATTTATGAGAAATGACGATAAAATTGCTGTTTTAAGCTTGCAAAAACATAGAAAAACGCTGTTTTCAACTATTCAAACTGATAAATTCATGTTTCTTACGTTGGAAACGGTGGATTTTTGTGAAATCACGTTAAAATTGCTGTTTTAAACTTGCAAAAACATTGAAAAACGATGTTTTTAACTATTCAAACTGACAAATTCATGTTTCTTCCGTGCGAAACGGCGATTTATGAGAAATTACTATAAAATTGCTGTTTTAAACTTGCAAAAACATAGAAAAACGCTGTTTTGAACTATTCAAACTGACAAATTCATGTTTCTTTCGTGTGAAACGGCGATTTACGAGAAATGACGATAAAATTGCTGTTTTATGGTTGCAAAAACATAGAAAAACGCTGTTTTGAACTATTCAAACTGACAAATTCATGTTTCTTTCATGCGAAACGGCGATTTATGAGAAATGACGATAAAATTGCTGTTTTAAACTTGCAAAAACATAGAAAAACGCTGTTTTCAACTATTCAAACTGATAAATTCATGTTTCTTACGTTCCAAACGGTGGATTTTTTTGAAATCACGATAAAATTGCTGTTTTAAACTTGCAAAAACATTGAAAAACGCTGTTTTCAACTATTCAAACTGACAAAATCATGTTTCTTTCGTGCGAAACGGTGATTTATGAGAAATGACGATAAAATTGCTGTTTTAAACTTGCAAAAACATAGAAAAACGCTGTTTTGAACTATTCAAACTGACAAATTCATGTTTCTTTCGTGTGAAACGGCGATTTATGAGAAATGACGATAAAATTGCTGTTTTAAGCTTGCAAAAACATAGAAAAACGCTGTTTTCAACTATTCAAACTGATAAATTCATGTTTCTTACGTTGGAAACGGTGGATTTTTGTGAAATCACGTTAAAATTGCTGTTTTAAACTTGCAAAAACATTGAAAAACGATGTTTTTAACTATTCAAACTGACAAATTCATGTTTCTTCCGTGCGAAACGGCGATTTATGAGAAATTACTATAAAATTGCTGTTTTAAAGTTGCAAAAACATAGAAAAACGCTGTTTTGAACTAGTCAAACTGACAAATTCATGTTTCTTTCGTGTGAAACGGCGATTTATGAGAAATGACGATAAAATTGCTGTTTTAAACTTGCAAAAACATAGAAAAACGCTGTTTTGAACTATTCAAACTGACAAATTCATGTTTCTTTCGTCTGAAACGGCGATTTATGAGAAATGACGATAAAATTGCTGTTTTAAGCTTGCAAAAACATAGAAAAACACTGTTTTGAACTATTCAAACTGACAAATTCATGTTTCTTTCGTGCGAAACGGCGATTTATGAGAAATGACGATAAAATTGCTGTTTTAAACTTGCAAAAACATAGAAAAACGCTGTTTTGAACTATTGAAACTGATAAATTCATGTTTCTTACGTTCCAAACGGTGGATTTTTTTGAAATCACGATAAAATTGCTGTTTTAAACTTGCAAAAACATTGAAAAACGCTGTTTTCAACTATTCAAACTGACAAAATCATGTTTCTTCCGTGCGAAACGGCGATTTATGAGAAATGACGATAAAATTGCTGTTTTAAACTTGCAAAAACATAGAAAAACGCTGTTTTGAACTATTCAAACTGACAAATTCATGTTTCTTTCGTGCGAAACGGCGATTTATGAGAAATGACGATAAAATTGCTGTTTTAAACTTGCAAAAACATAGAAAACGCTGTTTTGAACTATTCACACTGACAAATTCATGTTTCTTTCGGGCGAAACGGCGATTTATGATAAATGACGATAAAATTGCTGTTTTAAACTTGCAAAAACATAGAAAAACGCTGTTTTGAACTATTCAAACGGACAAATTCATGTTTCTTTCGTGTGAAACGGCAAATTATGAGAAATGACGATAAAATTGCTGTTTTAAACTTGCAAAAACATAGAAAAACCCTGTTTTCAACTATTCAAACTGATAAATTCATGTTTCTTACGTTCGAAACGGTGGATTTTTGTGAAATCACGATTAAATTGCTGTTTTAAACTTGCAAAAACATAGAAAAACGCTGTTTTGAACTATTCAAACTGATAAATTCATGTTTCTTACGTTGGAAACTGTGGATTTTTGTGAAATCACGATAAAATTGCTGTTTTAAACTTGCAAAAGCATTGAAAAACGCTGTTTTCAACTATTCAAACTGACAAATTCATGTTTCTTCCGTGCGAAACGGCGATTTATGAGAAATGACGATAAAATTGCTGTTTTAAACTTGCAAAAACATAGAAAAACGCTATTTTGAACTATTCAAACTGACAAATTCATGTTTCTTTCGTGCGAAACGGCGATTTATGAGAAATGACGATAAAATTGCTGTTTTAAACTTGCAAAAACATAGAAAAACGCTGTTTTCAACTATTCAAACTGATAAATTCATGTTTCTTACGTTCCAAACGGTGGATTTTTTTGAAATCACGATAAAATTGCTGTTTTAAACTTGCAAAAACATTGAAAAACGCTGTTTTCAACTATTCAAACTGACAAAAACATGTTTCTTCCGTGCGAAACGGCGATTTATGAGAAATGACGATAAAATTGCTGTTTTAAACTTGCAAAAACATAGAAAAACGCTGTTTTGAACTATTCAAACTGACAAATTCATGTTTTTTTCGTGCGAAACGGCGATTTATGAGAAATGACGATAAAATTGCTGTTTTAAACTTGCAAAAACATAGAAAAACGCTGTTTTCAACTATTCAAACTGATAAATTCATGTTTCTTACGTTCCAAACGGTGGATTTTTGTGAAATCACGATAAAATTGCTGTTTTCAACTTGCAAAAACATTGAAAAACGCTGTTTTGAACTATTCAAACTGACAAATTCATGTTTCTTTCGTGCGAAACGGCGATTTATGAGAAATGACGATAAAATTGCTGTTTTAAACTTGCAAAAACATAGAAAAACACTGTTTTGAACTATTCACACTGACAAATTCATGTTTCTTTCGTGCGAAACGGCCATTTATGATAAATGACGATAAAATTGCTGTTTTAAACTTGCAAAAACATAGAAAAACGCTGTTTTTAACTATTCAAACTGATAAATTCATGTTTCTTTCGTGTGAAACGGCGATTTATGAGAAATGACGATAAAATTGCTGTTTTAAACTTGCAAAAACATAGAAAAACGCTGTTTTTAACTATTCAAACTGATAAATTCAGGTTTCTTTCGTTCAAAACGGTGGATTTTTGTGAAATCACGATAAAACTGCTGTTTTAAACTTGCAAAAACATATAAAAACGCTGTTTTGAACTATTCAAACTGATAAATTCATGTTTCTTTCGTGTAAAACGGCGATTTATGAGAAATGACGATAAAATTGCTGTTTTAAACTTGCAAAAACATAGAAAAACGCTGTTTTTAACTATTCAAACTGATAAATTCATGTTTCTTTCGTGTGAAACGGCGATTTATGAGAAATGACGATAAAATTGCTGTTTTAAACTTGCAAAAACATAGAAAAACGCTGTTTTTAACTATTCAAACTGATAAATTCAGGTTTCTTTCGTTCGAAACGGTGGATTTTTGTGAAATCACGATAAAACTGTTGTTTTAAACTTGCAAAAACATAGAAAAACTCTGTTTTGAGCTATTCAAACTGATAAATTCATGTTCTTTCGTGTGAAACGGCGATTTATGAGAAATGACGATAAAATTGCTGTTTTAAACATGAAAAAACATAGAAAAACGCTGTTTTTAACTATTCAAACTGACAAATTCATGTTTTTTTCGTGTGAAACGGCGATTTATGAGAAATGACGATAAAATTGCTGTTTTAAACATGAAAAAACATAGAAAAACGCTGTTTTTAACTATTCAAACTGACAAATTCATGTTTTTTTTTTGTGAAACGGCGATTTATGAGAAATGACGATAAAATTGCTGTTTTAAACTTGCAAAAACATAGAAAAACGCTGTTTTTTACTATTCAAACTGATAAATTCATGTTTCTTTCGTGTGAAACGGCGATTTATGAGAAATGACGATAAAATTGCTGTTTTAAACTTGCAAAAACATAGAAAAACGCTGTTTTTAACTATTCAAACTGACAAATTCATGTTTCTTTCGTGTGAAACGGCGATTTATGAGAAATGACGATAAAATTGCTGTTTTAAACTTGCAAAAACATAGAAAAACTCTGTTTTCAACTATTCAAACTGACAAATTCATTTTTCTTTCGTGTGAAACGGCGATTTATGAGAAATGACGATAAAATTGCTGTTTTAAACATGAAAAAACATAGATAAACGCTGTTTTGAACTATTCAAACTGACAAATTCATGTTTCTTTCGTGTGAAACGGCGATTTATGAGAAATGACGCTAAAATTGCTGTTTTAAACTTGCAAAAACATAGAAAAACGCTGTTTTGAACTATTCAAACTGACAAATTCATGTTTCTTTCGTGTGAAACGGCGATTTATGAGAAATGACGATAAAATTGCTGTTTTAAACTTGCAAAAACATAGAAAAACGCTGTTTTTAACTATTCAAACTGATAAATTCAGGTTTCTTTCGTTCGAAACGGTGGATTTTTGTGAAATCACGATAAAACTGTTGTTTTAAACTTGCAAAAACATAGAAAAACTCTGTTTTGAACTATTCAAACTGATAAATTCATGTTTCTTTCCTGTGAAACGGCGATTTATGAGAAATGACGATAAAATTGCTGTTTTAAACATGAAAAAACATAGAAAAACGCTGTTTTTAACTATTCAAACTGACAAATTCATGTTTTTTTCGTGTGAAACGGCGATTTATGAGAAATGACAATAAAATTGCTGTTTTAAACATGAAAAAACATAGAAAAACGCTGTTTTGAACTATTCAAACTGACAAATTCATGTTTCTTTCGTGTGAAACGGCGATTTATGAGAAATGACGATAAAATTGCTGTTTTAAACTTGCAAAAACATAGAAAAACGCTGTTTTTAACTATTCAAACTGACAAATTCATGTTTTTTTCGTGTGAAACGGCGATTTATGAGAAATGACGATAAAATTGCTGTTTTAAACATGAAAAAACATAGAAAAACGCTGTTTTGAACTATTCAAACTGACAAATTTATGTTTCTTTCGTGTGAAACGGCGATTTATGAGAAATGACGATAAAATTGCTGTTTTAAACTTGCAAAAACATAGAAAAACGCTGTTTTGAACTATTCAAACTGACAAATTCATGTTTCTTTCGTGTGAAACGGCGGTTTATGTGAAATGACGATAAAATTGCTGTTTTAAACTTGCAAAAACATAGAAAAACGCTGTTTTTTACTATTCAAACTGATAAATTCATGTTTCTTTCGTGTGAAACGGCGATTTATGAGAAATGACGATAAAATTGCTGTTTTAAACTTGCAAAAACATAGAAAAACGCTGTTTTTAACTATTCAAACTGACAAATTCATGTTTCTTTCGTGTGAAACGGCGATTTATGAGAAATGACGATAAAATTGCTGTTTTAAACTTGCAAAAACATAGAAAAACGCTGTTTTCAACTATTCAAACTGACAAATTCATGTTTCTTTCGTGTGAAACGGCGATTTATGAGAAATGACGATAAAATTGCTGTTTTAAACATGAAAAAACATAGATAAACGCTGTTTTGAAATATTCAAACTGACAAATTCATGTTTCTTTCGTGTGAAACGGCGATTTATGAGAAATGACGCTAAAATTGCTGTTTTAAACTTGCAAAAACATAGAAAAACGCTGTTTTGAACTATTCAAACTGACAAATTCATGTTTCTTTCGTGTGAAACGGCGATTTATGAGAAATGACGATAAAATTGCTGTTTTAAACTTGCAAAAACATAGAAAAACGCTGTTTTTAACTATTCAAACTGATAAATTCAGGTTTCTTTCGTTCGAAACGGTGGAGTTTTGTGAAATCACGATAAAACTGTTGTTTTAAACTTGCAAAAACATAGAAAAACTCTGTTTTGAACTATTCAAACTGATAAATTCATGTTTCTTTCGTGTGAAACGGCGATTTATGAGAAATGACGATAAAATTGCTGTTTTAAACATGAAAAAACATAGAAAAACGCTGTTTTTAATTATTCAAACTGACAAATTCATGTTTTTTTCGTGTGAAACGGCGATTTATGAGAAATGACGATAAAATTGCTGTTTTAAACATGAAAAAACATAGAAAAACGCTGTTTTGAACTATTCAAACTGACAAATTCATGTTTCTTTCGTGTGAAACGGCGATTTATGAGAAATGACGATAAAATTGCTGTTTTAAACTTGCAAAAACATAGAAAAACACTGTTTTTAACTATTCAAACTGATAAATTCATGTTTCTTTCGTGTGAAACGGCGATTTATGAGAAATGACGATAAAATTGCTGTTTTAAACTTGCAAAAACATAGAAAAACGCTGTTTTTAACTATTCAAACTGATAAATTCAGGTTTCTTTCGTTCAAAACGGTGGATTTTTGTGAAATCACGATAAAACTGCTGTTTTAAACTTGCAAAAACATATAAAAACGCTGTTTTGAACTATTCAAACTGATAAATTCATGTTTCTTTCGTGTGAAACGGCGATTTATGAGAAATGACGATAAAATTGCTGTTTTAAACTTGCAAAAACATAGAAAAACACTGTTTTTAACTATTCAAACTGATAAATTCATGTTTCTTTCGTGTGAAACGGCGATTTATGAGAAATGACGATAAAATTGCTGTTTTAAACTTGCAAAAACATAGAAAAACGCTGTTTTTAACTATTCAAACTGATAAATTCAGGTTTCTTTCGTTCGAAACTGTGGATTTTTGTGAAATCACGATAAAACTGCTGTTTTAAACTTGCAAAAACATATAAAAACGCTGTTTTTAACTATTCAAACTGACAAATTCATGTTTCTTTCGTGTGAAACGGCGATTTATGAGAAATGACGATAAAATTGCTGTTTTAAACTTGCAAAAACATAGAAAAACGCTGTTTTCAACTATTCAAACTGACAAATTCATGTTTCTTTCGTGTGAAACGGCGATTTATGAGAAATGACGATAAAATTGCTGTTTTAAACATGAAAAAACATAGATAAACGCTGTTTTGAACTATTCAAACTGACAAATTCATGTTTCTTTCGTTTGAAACGGCGATTTATGAGAAATGACGCTAAAATTGCTGTTTTAAACTTGCAAAAACATAGAAAAACGCTGTTTTGAACTATTCAAACTGACAAATTCATGTTTCTTTCGTGTGAAACGGCGATTTATGATAAATGACGATAAAATTGCTGTTTTAAACTTGCAAAAACATAGAAAAACGCTGTTTTTAACTATTCAAACTGATAAATTCATGTTTCTTTCGTGTGAAACGGCGATTTATGAGAAATGACGATAAAATTGCTGTTTTAAACTTGCAAAAACATAGAAAAACGCTGTTTTTAACTATTCAAACTGATAAATTCAGGTTTCTTTCGTTCAAAACGGTGGATTTTTGTGAAATCACGATAAAACTGCTGTTTTAAACTTGCAAAAACATATAAAAACGCTGTTTCGAACTATTCAAACTGATAAATTCATGTTTCTTTCGTGTGAAACGGCGATTTATGAGAAATGACGATAAAATTGCTGTTTTAAACTTGCAAAAACATAGAAAAACACTGTTTTTAACTATTCAAACTGATAAATTCATGTTTCTTTCGTGTGAAACGGCGATTTATGAGAAATGACGATAAAATTGCTGTTTTAAACATGAAAAAACATAGATAAACGCTGTTTTGAACTATTCAAACTGACAAATTCATGTTTCTTTCGTTTGAAACGGCGATTTATGAGAAATGACGCTAAAATTGCTGTTTTAAACTTGCAAAAACATAGAAAAACGCTGTTTTGAATTATTCAAACTGACAAATTCATGTTTCTTTCGTGTGAAACGGCGATTTATGAGAAATGACGATAAAATTGCTGTTTTAAACTTGCAAAAACATAGAAAAACGCTGTTTTTAACTATTCAAACTGATAAATTCATGTTTCTTTCGTGTGAAACGGCGATTTATGAGAAATGACGATAAAATTGCTGTTTTAAACTTGCAAAAACATAGAAAAACGCTGTTTTTAACTATTCAAACTGATAAATTCAGGTTTCTTTCGTTCGAAACGGTGGATTTTTGTGAAATCACGATAAAACTGTTGTTTTAAACTTGCAAAAACATAGAAAAACTCTGTTTTGAACTATTCAAACTGATAAATTCATGTTTCTTTCCTGTGAAACGGCGATTTATGAGAAATGACGATAAAATTGCTGTTTTAAACATGAAAAAACATAGAAAAACGCTGTTTTTAACTATTCAAACTGACAAATTCATGTTTTTTTCGTGTGAAACGGCGATTTATGAGAAATGACAATAAAATTGCTGTTTTAAACATGAAAAAACATAGATAAACGCTGTTTTGAACTATTCAAACTGACAAATTCATGTTTCTTTCGTTTGAAACGGCGATTTATGAGAAATGACGCTAAAATTGCTGTTTTAAACTTGCAAAAACATAGAAAAACGCTGTTTTGAATTATTCAAACTGACAAATTCATGTTTCTTTCGTGTGAAACGGCGATTTATGAGAAATGACGATAAAATTGCTGTTTTAAACTTGCAAAAACATAGAAAAACGCTGTTTTTAACTATTCAAACTGATAAATTCATGTTTCTTTCGTGTGAAACGGCGATTTATGAGAAATGACGATAAAATTGCTGTTTTAAACTTGCAAAAACATAGAAAAACGCTGTTTTTAACTATTCAAACTGATAAATTCAGGTTTCTTTCGTTCGAAACGGTGGATTTTTGTGAAATCACGATAAAACTGTTGTTTTAAACTTGCAAAAACATAGAAAAACTCTGTTTTGAACTATTCAAACTGATAAATTCATGTTTCTTTCCTGTGAAACGGCGATTTATGAGAAATGACGATAAAATTGCTGTTTTAAACATGAAAAAACATAGAAAAACGCTGTTTATAACTATTCAAACTGACAAATTCATGTTTTTTTCGTGTGAAACGGCGATTTATGAGAAATGACAATAAAATTGCTGTTTTAAACATGAAAAAACATAGAAAAACGCTGTTTTGAACTATTCAAACTGACAAATTCATGTTTCTTTCGTGTGAAACGGCGATTTATGAGAAATGACGATAAAATTGCTGTTTTAAACTTGCAAAAACATAGAAAAACGCTGTTTTTAACTATTCAAACTGACAAATTCATGTTTTTTTCGTGTGAAACGGCGATTTATGAGAAATGACGATAAAATTGCTGTTTTAAACATGAAAAAACATAGAAAAACGCTGTTTTGAACTATTCAAACTGACAAATTTATGTTTCTTTCGTGTGAAACGGCGATTTATGAGAAATGACGATAAAATTGCTGTTTTAAACTTGCAAAAACATAGAAAAACGCTGTTTTGAACTATTCAAACTGACAAATTCATGTTTCTTTCGTGTGAAACGGCGGTTTATGTGAAATGACGATAAAATTGCTGTTTTAAACTTGCAAAAACATAGAAAAACGCTGTTTTTTACTATTCAAACTGATAAATTCATGTTTCTTTCGTGTGAAACGGCGATTTATGAGAAATGACGATAAAATTGCTGTTTTAAACTTGCAAAAACATAGAAAAACGCTGTTTTTAACTATTCAAACTGACAAATTCATGTTTCTTTCGTGTGAAACGGCGATTTATGAGAAATGACGATAAAATTGCTGTTTTAAACTTGCAAAAACATAGAAAAACGCTGTTTTCAACTATTCAAACTGACAAATTCATGTTTCTTTCGTGTGAAACGGCGATTTATGAGAAATGACGATAAAATTGCTGTTTTAAACATGAAAAAACATAGATAAACGCTGTTTTGAAATATTCAAACTGACAAATTCATGTTTCTTTCGTGTGAAACGGCGATTTATGAGAAATGACGCTAAAATTGCTGTTTTAAACTTGCAAAAACATAGAAAAACGCTGTTTTGAACTATTCAAACTGACAAATTCATGTTTCTTTCGTGTGAAACGGCGATTTATGAGAAATGACGATAAAATTGCTGTTTTAAACTTGCAAAAACATAGAAAAACGCTGTTTTTAACTATTCAAACTGATAAATTCAGGTTTCTTTCGTTCGAAACGGTGGAGTTTTGTGAAATCACGATAAAACTGTTGTTTTAAACTTGCAAAAACATAGAAAAACTCTGTTTTGAACTATTCAAACTGATAAATTCATGTTTCTTTCGTGTGAAACGGCGATTTATGAGAAATGACGATAAAATTGCTGTTTTAAACATGAAAAAACATAGAAAAACGCTGTTTTTAATTATTCAAACTGACAAATTCATGTTTTTTTCGTGTGAAACGGCGATTTATGAGAAATGACGATAAAATTGCTGTTTTAAACATGAAAAAACATAGAAAAACGCTGTTTTGAACTATTCAAACTGACAAATTCATGTTTCTTTCGTGTGAAACGGCGATTTATGAGAAATGACGATAAAATTGCTGTTTTAAACTTGCAAAAACATAGAAAAACGCTGTTTTTAACTATTCAAACTGATAAATTCAGGTTTCTTTCGTTCGAAACTGTGGATTTTGTGAAATCACGATAAAACTGCTGTTTTAAACTTGCAAAAACATATAAAAACGCTGTTTTTAACTATTCAAACTGACAAATTCATGTTTCTTTCGTGTGAAACGGCGATTTATGAGAAATGACGATAAAATTGCTGTTTTTAAACTTGCAAAAACATAGAAAAACGCTGTTTTCAACTATTCAAACTGACAAATTCATGTTTCTTTCGTGTGAAACGGCGATTTATGAGAAATGACGATAAAATTGCTGTTTTAAACATGAAAAAACATAGATAAACGCTGTTTTGAACTATTCAAACTGACAAATTCATGTTTCTTTCGTTTGAAACGGCGATTTATGAGAAATGACGCTAAAATTGCTGTTTTAAACTTGCAAAAACATAGAAAAAACGCTGTTTTGAACTATTCAAACTGACAAATTCATGTTTCTTTCGTGTGAAACGGCGATTTATGATAAATGACGATAAAATTGCTGTTTTAAACTTGCAAAAACATAGAAAAACGCTGTTTTTAACTATTCAAACTGATAAATTCATGTTTCTTTCGTGTGAAACGGCGATTTATGAGAAATGACGATAAAATTGCTGTTTTAAACTTGCAAAAACATAGAAAAACGCTGTTTTTAACTATTCAAACTGATAAATTCAGGTTTCTTTCGTTCAAAACGGTGGATTTTTGTGAAATCACGATAAAACTGCTGTTTTAAACTTGCAAAAACATATAAAAACGCTGTTTCGAACTATTCAAACTGATAAATTCATGTTTCTTTCGTGTGAAACGGCGATTTATGAGAAATGACGATAAAATTGCTGTTTTAAACTTGCAAAAACATAGAAAAACACTGTTTTTAACTATTCAAACTGATAAATTCATGTTTCTTTCGTGTGAAACGGCGATTTATGAGAAATGACGATAAAATTGCTGTTTTAAACATGAAAAAACATAGATAAACGCTGTTTTGAACTATTCAAACTGACAAATTCATGTTTCTTTCGTTTGAAACGGCGATTTATGAGAAATGACGCTAAAATTGCTGTTTTAAACTTGCAAAAACATAGAAAAACGCTGTTTTGAATTATTCAAACTGACAAATTCATGTTTCTTTCGTGTGAAACGGCGATTTATGAGAAATGACGATAAAATTGCTGTTTTAAACTTGCAAAAACATAGAAAAACGCTGTTTTTAACTATTCAAACTGATAAATTCATGTTTCTTTCGTGTGAAACGGCGATTATGAGAAATGACGATAAAATTGCTGTTTTAAACTTGCAAAAACATAGAAAAACGCTGTTTTTAACTATTCAAACTGATAAATTCAGGTTTCTTTCGTTCGAAACGGTGGAGTTTTGTGAAATCACGATAAAACTGTTGTTTTAAACTTGCAAAAACATAGAAAAACTCTGTTTTGAACTATTCAAACTGATAAATTCATGTTTCTTTCGTGTGAAACGGCGATTTATGAGAAATGACGATAAAATTGCTGTTTTAAACATGAAAAAACATAGAAAAACGCTGTTTTTAATTATTCAAACTGACAAATTCATGTTTTTTTCGTGTGAAACGGCGATTTATGAGAAATGACGATAAAGTTGCTGTTTTAAACATGAAAAAACATAGAAAAACGCTGTTTTTTAACTATTCAAACTGACAAATTCATGTTTCTTTCGTGTGAAACGGCGATTTATGAGAAATGACGATAAAATTGCTGTTTTAAACTTGCAAAAACATAGAAAAACACTGTTTTTAACTATTCAAACTGATAAATTCATGTTTCTTTCGTGTGAAACGGCGATTTATGAGAAATGACGATAAAATTGCTGTTTTAAACTTGCAAAAACATAGAAAAACGCTGTTTTTAACTATTCAAACTGGTAAATTCAGGTTTCTTTCGTTCAAAACGGTGGATTTTTGTGAAATCACGATAAAACTGCTGTTTTAAACTTGCAAAAACATATAAAAACGCTGTTTTGAACTATTCAAACTGATAAATCCATGTTTCTTTCGTGTGAAACGGCGATTTATGAGAAATGACGATAAAATTGCTGTTTTAAACTTGCAAAAAACATAGAAAAACACTGTTTTTAACTATTCAAACTGATAAATTCATGTTTCTTTCGTGTGAAACGGCGATTTATGAGAAATGACGATAAAATTGCTGTTTTAAACTTGCAAAAACATAGAAAAACGCTGTTTTTAACTATTCAAACTGATAAATTCAGGTTTCTTTCGTTCGAAACTGTGGATTTTTGTGAAATCACGATAAAACTGCTGTTTTAAACTTGCAAAAACATATAAAAACGCTGTTTTTAACTATTCAAACTGACAAATTCATGTTTCTTTCGTGTGAAACGGCGATTTATGAGAAATGACGATAAAATTGCTGTTTTAAACTTGCAAAAACATAGAAAAACGCTGTTTTCAACTATTCAAACTGACAAATTCATGTTTCTTTCGTGTGAAACGGCGATTTATGAGAAATGACGATAAAATTGCTGTTTTAAACATGAAAAAACATAGATAAACGCTGTTTTGAACTATTCAAACTGACAAATTCATGTTTCTTTCGTTTGAAACGGCGATTTATGAGAAATGACGCTAAAATTGCTGTTTTAAACTTGCAAAAACATAGAAAAACGCTGTTTTGAACTATTCAAACTGACAAATTCATGTTTCTTTCGTGTGAAACGGCGATTTATGATAAATGACGATAAAATTGCTGTTTTAAACTTGCAAAACATAGAAAAACGCTGTTTTTAACTATTCAAACTGATAAATTCATGTTTCTTTCGTGTGAAACGGCGATTTATGAGAAATGACGATAAAATTGCTGTTTTAAACTTGCAAAAACATAGAAAAACGCTGTTTTTAAACTATTCAAACTGATAAATTCAGGTTTCTTTCGTTCAAAACGGTGGATTTTTGTGAAATCACGATAAAACTGCTGTTTTAAACTTGCAAAAACATATAAAAACGCTGTTTTGAACTATTCAAACTGATAAATTCATGTTTCTTTCGTGTGAAACGGCGATTTATGAGAAATGACGATAAAATTGCTGTTTTAAACTTGCAAAAACATAGAAAAACACTGTTTTTAACTATTCAAACTGATGAATTCATGTTTCTTTCGTGTGAAACGGCGATTTATGAGAAATGACGATAAAATTGCTGTTTTAAACTTGCAAAAACATAGAAAAACGCTGTTTTTAACTATTCAAACTGATAAATTCAGGTTTCTTTCGTTCGAAACTGTGGATTTTTGTGAAATCACGATAAAACTGCTGTTTTAAACTTGCAAAAACATATAAAAACGCTGTTTTTAACTATTCAAACTGACAAATTCATGTTTCTTTCGTGTGAAACGGCGATTTATGAGAAATGACGATAAAATTGCTGTTTTAAACTTGCAAAAACATAGAAAAACGCTGTTTTCAACTATTCAAACTGACAAATTCATGTTTCTTTCGTGTGAAACGGCGATTTATGAGAAATGACGATAAAATTGCTGTTTTAAACATGAAAAAACATAGATAAACGCTGTTTTGAACTATTCAAACTGACAAATTCATGTTTCTTTCGTTTGAAACGGCGATTTATGAGAAATGACGCTAAAATTGCTGTTTTAAACTTGCAAAAACATAGAAAAACGCTGTTTTGAACTATTCAAACTGACAAATTCATGTTTCTTTCGTGTGAAACGGCGATTTATGAGAAATGACGATAAAATTGCTGTTTTAAACTTGCAAAAACATAGAAAAACGCTGTTTTTAACTATTCAAACTGATAAATTCATGTTTCTTTCGTGTGAAACGGCGATTTATGAGAAATGACGATAAAATTGCTGTTTTAAACTTGCAAAAACATAGAAAAACGCTGTTTTTAACTATTCAAACTGATAAATTCAGGTTTCTTTCGTTCAAAACGGTGGATTCTTGTGAAATCACGATAAAACTGCTGTTTTAAACTTGCAAAAACATATAAAAACGCTGTTTTGAACTATTCAAACTGATAAATTCATGTTTCTTTCGTGTGAAACGGCGATTTATGAGAAATGACGATAAAATTGCTGTTTTAAACTTGCAAAAACATAGAAAAACACTGTTTTTAACTATTCAAACTGATAAATTCATGTTTCTTTCGTGTGAAACGGCGATTTATGAGAAATGACGATAAAATTGCTGTTTTAAACTTGCAAAAACATAGAAAAACGCTGTTTTTAACTATTCAAACTGATAAATTCAGGTTTCTTTCGTTCGAAACTGTGGATTTTTGTGAAATCACGATAAAACTGTTGTTTTAAACATGAAAAAACATAGAAAACGCTGTTTTTAATTATTCAAACTGACAAATTCATGTTTTTTTCGTGTGAAACGGCGATTTATGAGAAATGACGATAAAATTGCTGTTTTAAACATGAAAAAAACATAGAAAAACGCTGTTTTGAACTATTCAAACTGACAAATTCATGTTTCTTTCGTGTGAAACGGCGATTTATGAGAAATGACGATAAAATTGCTGTTTTAAACTTGCAAAAACATAGAAAAACGCTGTTTTTAACTATTCAAACTGACAAATTCATGTTTTTTTCGTGTGAAACGGCGATTTATGAGAAATGACGATAAAATTGCTGTTTTAAACATGAATAAACATAGAAAAACGCTGTTTTGAACTATTCAAACTGACAAATTCATGTTTCTTTCGTGTGAAACGGCGATTTATGAGAAATGACGATAAAATTGCTGTTTTAAACTTGCAAAAACATAGAAAAACGCTGTTTTGAACTATTCAAACTGACAAATTCATGTTACTTTCGTGTGAAACGGCGATTTATGAGAAATGACGATAAAATTGCTGTTTTAAACTTGCAAAAACATAGAAAAACGCTGTTTTTAACTATTCAAACTGATAAATTCATGTTTCTTTCGTGTGAAACGGCGATTTATGAGAAATGACGATAAAATTGCTGTTTTAAACTTGCAAAAACATAGAAAAACGCTGTTTTTAACTATTCAAAACTGATAAATTCAGGTTTCTTTCGTTCAAAACGGTGGATTTTTGTGAAATCACGATAAAACTGCTGTTTTAAACTTGCAAAAACATATAAAAATGCTGTTTTGAACTATTCAAACTGATAAATTCATGTTTCTTTCGTGTGAAACGGCGATTTATGAGAAATGACGATAAAATTGCTGTTTTAAACTTGCAAAAACATAGAAAAACGCTGTTTTTAACTATTCAAACTGATAAATTCAGGTTTCTTTCGTTCAAAACGGTGGATTTTTGTGAAATCACGATAAAACTGCTGTTTTAAACTTGCAAAAACATATAAAAACGCTGTTTTGAACTATTCAAACTGATAAATTCATGTTTCTTTCGTGTGAAACGGCGATTTATGAGAAATGACGATAAAATTGCTGTTTTAAACTTGCAAAAACATAGAAAAACGCTGTTTTTAACTATTCAAACTGATAAATTCATGTTTCTTTCGTGTGAAACGGCGATTTATGAGAAATGACGATAAAATTGCTGTTTTAAACTTGCAAAAACATAGAAAAACGCTGTTTTTAACTATTCAAACTGATAAATTCAGGTTTCTTTCGTTCAAAACGGTGGATTTTTGTGAAATCACGATAAAACTGCTGTTTTAAACTTGCAAAAACATATAAAAACGCTGTTTTGAACTATTCAAACTGATAAATTCATGTTTCTTTCGTGTGAAACGGCGATTTAT